>VDFB02263543.1:0-35595 GCA_007258455.2 Sequoia sempervirens
CCTCTAAAAGGATTATTTATGAATGTTGTTATCAAATTAGATAACTAGAACAATGGGAAATGTATATATTACTTAATATCAGTGCCATATCTTTGGGCAAGGAGTCAAATCACAAAAAATTGAACTGTAAGGTGAGTTTAATCCTAAACATCCATGATCTTCATGAGATTGACTTGAAATTCACATATTAATACTCAAACTCTACAAATACATATTAGATCCACTAAAAAAGTATACAAATTCATGATTTAATCAAATCATTTTAACTAATCCATTGAATAAAAGCCTAAATTAAAGCACAAATTAGAGCATAGTGATAATGAAGATTAACGAAAGGATTCTTGATCAAATTTTCATTAATAATTCAGATACAATGTAAAGTTGGAGAGACAATAGAATCAAGAGATTTGCATTATTGTTCAGATATGCTCAAGAACCATAAATTAACAAAATTACTTGTATGACTCAAAACTTAAGATAAAAACTTCAATTGTTTTCTCTTTGTGTTCATAATTTGGATAATTCATATTTAGAATTCAACAAGAGACCCATACTAATGGCCCTAAAGTCCCTTTTATGAGAACAGGAGAGAAAAACAAGCTTCAAGCTAAGTATTACACATGTCACATTTCAATTTGATAGCTATAACATATGTTCCCCTTGTAGTTATAATTACATTTTCAATTGGAGGAAACACATACGAGACAAAGTTTATTTCCATTTGATGAGGAAGATAGAAATTCCTTCCAAAAGGCACTTTGTTGAAAAGAATAATCTTCTAACCATTGCAACATATTCATTCTTTTGAACAAAATGAAAAAAATATGCAAAAGATAGAAAAGGTGAATTAACATCCAAGTCAACATCCTAATCATCAGTGATCAACATTTACTTGTTATGTTTTCAATTTGGAGACACATATCTTTTATACATTGTAATCTCTTAGGCCAGACCTGTACTATACTTAACTAAGTACATATGATTTCCATTCCTATCTTCACAAATCCAATTATCAATAAATATCCTCTTCCATTGTTCATATTTTACATTAAATGGCCAATTGAAATCAATGACTTCATCCATATTTCTATATGGAGAGTACTTTGTCATCACTGAATTAGCTTCTTTGTCAAAATCTTTTAGGAAGTTGATGATGAGTGATAGTTTCTTAAGAGTGTTCTTCAATATATGAATGTCTACATTATGATAAATGAGAGTTGCTTGAGAAACAATAGTGGTATCCACCTAGTGTTTCCATGTTTTTAGAGGCTTGACCTCATCAAATGTATGTTGAATATCAGGTAACAATGTCAAATCTTCCTCATCAAACTTGGCCTTCAAACCTTGAAATTTTTGTTCCTTAACCTCACAAACAAATCTATAAGTTGGGACCACCTTTGGATATCTATCCTCCTACTGCTTAGCCCCAACTTCCATAAGTTTCAAATCACCAACTCTAGGAATCCATTTATTTAAGATTGGGGTAGCCAATTTTGTATCTCTTTGGGATAACTTTATTGCTCATAGCATCAAAGAATAATTTGCATGAACACTATTTAGTTTTCCTTGAATTTTCTTATTCATATGTTTAAGTATTGTATGAACAATATTGGAATTTTTCTCATACACAGTGTCTTAAGCTTGTTCAAGCAATTTCTTGTACACCTCAATTTGTAAGAGTAATTGTGCTTTGGTGGGATCATTTTATGGAATTGAACCTGATGTACTTGGTTCTATTTTAAGTGGTCCCTGGCCCATGTTATATGTTAGTATTTCCAAGGATTGTTCTAGTGGGATAGGAGATTGAGGGTGTGTCATTGGAGAAGTAGGTGGAGGGTGGCTTGAGCTAGTTGGGCCTTGTGCCCTCAACATTTCTATCTATTGCTTGTATAATGCTACCTTGGTTTCCAATACAACCACCTTTTGCTGACTTCCATTATACTCATCAACCAATTCATTGTACTTCTATACACATCCCTTTCAAGAGTAAGGCTCTCAATTGTTGCTTTAGAAAATTTTGCAACATTTACTACCATATCAGCTGCTTCTAAGACTACAATGTCAAAGTCTCTCTTTATAATTAATTTTCCACTAAAGTCGGCTAGCTTAGTAACTATTTTCTTTCTAGATCCAAAATATAATGACCAAAATCCCAATGTATCCCATTCTTCATTGAATTTTGATCCCTAAAGTGCCAATTTTTCCACTTCTCTATTTTGAAATAGGGGCTTTTTACACCTCCTTATGGTGTGCAACACCACTACATCGGTTGTGTCCCACTCAATGAGCCTAGTTTTTGGTCCAATTTTGGGTAGAATCTATAATTTATTTGTTGGCATTTGTCATGGACTTTGATGTTAAATGTTTATATTCTCATAATGTTTCCCTCAAATCAAGACATTGGGCTTAAATCCTATCTCTACAAGTTTTAATGACATTGGCATATTATGTGGATTATCGATATTGATTTTGCATGTGGTTAATGAATGTTCCTTAAGGTGGTTATAGATGTGCAGTTATTGTGTGTACTATCATTGCCATGTAGATTTAATTTAAATATCCTAAGTTGAGGAAGACATCACCAACTAGGCATGCACCATAACGTCCAACAAAGGAATCACTCAAGGTCAAAGGAGGTTGAAGGTAGAAGATTCCTCATGCAACTGAATGTAACCGCCTCATAGTGGAATTTAATGATCGAGCATGCATGGGCATTATTGTTGTGCTAAATCTATGTTTAGTCCTGCATGTCTGACCAAATTCCATGCACATGTAACCGCTATCTCTCCACTTTCTCTGTTTCCCCTAAATGCCATCCTCCCAGTCATGGAATTGGCTAGCTTGTTTAGCTAATAGTATAAATAAATATTTGATGCTCCTTCCTCGGGAGGTTGCACAATTTGATATTATACTTGCACTCTCAAGTTTTCAGTAATACAAATACATTACTCTTTTGTACTCATGATTTACAATGAATAAAATAAAGGTCTAAGTTCAAGAATCTGAGTTCTCATTAGTTTTAGAAGATACTTATCCAGGGGCCCCACTTGGTGAGTAATTTATCTTCTTAGTTTAGTATTAGTTTATTATTACTTATTGATTAGTAATTGTTAGAAATTTGGCACCGACTGTTCCTACAACCACTAGAATTCCTTTCTATGACTATTCCTGTAGCCAAAGTAGATAGAGTAGTGCCTTGTTTGTTGCTCATATTTTCATTCTTGTTATGCATTTTAGTTTGATGTAGTTGTTGATTGATGATTGGTATTTATGGTATTCCCTTCTAAGTAATTTACTTTCAGCATTGTGTGCTCCTTAGCTGTAGAATGAAATGGCTACTTTGAGTTCCTAGTGCACATACTATGCTGACCCATTTCAAATTCATGTCCCTAAGTTGACAAGTTAAATGCACCTTCATGATGATTGAAATAGCTATTTAGGTTAGATTTCCAATCTCTGAATCATGGTTGTAAGGGATTAGTTATTAAATCATTGTAGGAGTCCAACATTTTTAGCATCATTGCCAGGGATGGTGTCAAACTAGGGAGTCTTTTGGAGTCATTAGTAGTTTTTCTTGTTGCAATGTTTCTAGAATTTGTTCTTAGTATATCCTCATTTAGGAAGTAATGATCCCCCTTATTCTTTACCAATTCTTTTTGTGAGCTAACTGATAGTGAGTGATACCACATGCATAGAGGAAGGAAAAGGGATGCTTATGGGATATTCCTTCCTAACAATCCTAATCAATTCCAACTAGTTGAATATTAGAACCTACCAAGAGAAGAAGAAGAAGATCCACACCCCTTTGTTGATGCATATCTTGATCTGACTAGCTCTGAAGTCTCCTCTAAAGATCAAAATCAACTTGAGAACCCCTTTGCTTTGGAACTACATCAAGCAGGCATGGGTGATGCAAATAGGAACATACCTAACCAACCATATTTTCCTTTCCCCATTGCCCATTAGAATGAAGTTGACAACATCAAGAACATTCCTACCTTAGCACTCTCCAAGTTTTATGGACTTGTACAGAAGATCCTGATACCTTTTTATTTGAGTTTGACATACTCTATAGGAGTTATGATTATACTACTGATGCCCATAGGCTTAAGCTATTTCCTACCACTCTAAAATAGGTCGCACTAAGATGGTTCATGATCCTAGGTAGAGATACTATGGAAACTTGGGAAGACATGAAGACAAAATTCCTTGATAAATACAAGGAATATTGCAGGGGCAGTGACATGAGAGGAGGTGACATTTTTCATGATGCAACAAAAGGAATATGAGAGCCTGGAAGATTACATTGCAAGGGTTCTATTTTTCCTACAAAAATATCCACACAATACACTTAATGGAGACTCACAAAAGTTTCTTTTCCTAAGAGGAATCAATGATAGTTGCATTGATGCCTTCGACCTCATGGGAGGAGGAGATATCTCACAAGTTCCTTGGGAAGATATCAAGAAAATATGCCAAAACTACTATAGGGAAGCTTCAAAGAAGGGGAGAGCTTACCAATCTTCCATGGGTAAGTCAACTACCAGTGGAGTTTCAAGAATGGAGATTACTCATTTGTTGGCAAACTTCAAGAAAGACATTATAAATAATCTAGCTACTCAGCTAGATACACTTTAGACCAAGAAGAAGCAAGAGGAGGCGGAGGCAATGTTGATAGAGTATTTCTCCCACTATAGAAAAAAGAAGAATGAATGTAGATGCAAGATGTTAGCTAATCTTGAAAGCAAGAAGATTCCACCTTAGTTCAAGCCAATCCAGATTGAAGAAGACCAAGTCTACTATGTTGCACAAAGGAAGCCTTGTTCTCCAAGACAAGGTATGCCACTGGATCCACTATCCTATGTTGGGCCATATTTTAATTCATATTCATCTGGTAACCAATGGAAACCCCATATCCATCTACTTATGGAGGATATCCACCACATCTTTGGAGTAACCCTCCAAATGCTTGGACCAGTCGTTAGAGTTTTGTACCCTAGTGGAAATAACCTGAAGGGAATTGGCAGCAAACAAATCAAAGGAGAGGAGGACAACAATGGCCTACCCAAACAACCAGTTACATGCAGGCACCTTCTCAGCCCCAACAACCTACAATAATGCCTCCACTTACTAATCCAAGCTCAAATGAACCTAAACCTACTCAACTACTAGCTTAGTCCATACCCAATCCAAATAACAAACCATAACAGCAGCCTACATACTTTGTTGATTCAAATCAATTCCCTTCATATGTTGTCAGTGTAAGTGACATCCACTTGCATTCAAGAACTACTCTACCAACCCCTTCCAAGACCATTATCACCTAACTTCTTGTGGAAGAGGATGGGGAACCTCTGAATGATCCCATTCAGCCAAGTGTACCTAAAAATCTTGAACTAGTCCAAGTCAAGTAGACTGAACTAGAACCACCATTTCCTCAGAGATTAAAAGTTTCCAAGAAGAAGGAAGAAAATGAAGATACAAATTTTGATATCTTGGATTAGCTGAAGCACATATGTGTCCAAATACCTCTATTTTGGGCCATAAAGGATGTTCCAATCTATGACAAGGAAATCAAGGAAGAATGCCTCAAGGAGCTAGGTAGGAAAAAGAAGGACCCAACTACAGTTCATGTGGTGGGATAGCTAGCTAACATCATGATGGGAAAAGTGACTATCTCCAAGTATAATGACTCAGGTAGTCCTATGGTAGCAGTTGTCATAAACGGGGTCCAAGTAAAGAATTCTCTGATTGATTTAGGGGCAGCAATAAATGTAATGACCAAATACATCTTGCAACAACTAAACATTGCAAGCATGAGATCTACTCTTATTGTCCTATAGCTTATTGATAGCTCTATTGTTAAGCCTGATGGTGTAGTGGAGTATCTTGTGGTAGTTCTAGACTCCTGGGAGTACCCAACAGACTTTATGATTCTTTCACTTAAAGCTACACTAGGTGGGTATCCTATTATTCATGGAAGGCATTGGTCAACAACTGTAGATGCATAAATTAGATGTTGGTTAGGTGACATGACCATTATGGATGGGAGGAGAACTAAAAAATTTGTTCTTTATCTACCTACTCAACCATCTCATGATGAAGATAATCCCATATGGCCACATGTTGGTTAAGAGACTGAGGAAGTTAATTTTGTGGCACAGCTTATGATGCAAGGTAGAAGCTCTTTCATGGAGCTCCAAGATGAGGATGAAATATTGGCTAACATCATTCAGAACCATTGTGAAGTGGAGGAATCATCATCTTCTTATTCTACTACTCCAGTCAAGACACTTTTTCCTACTCTTCCTGCAACCACTGTTCCTACAAACATTCTTCCTACAACCACTATTCCTGTAGACAAACTTCCTACAACATGTATGTCCCATACATTTATGCAATATGAAATAAAGGTACCATGTGTTAATGAAGAAGCCATGATAGAGTTAACTGCACAAGTATAGGTGTTGGAAGGAAAATATCTGAATGTTAATAGTAAATTAAATTAAGAACAACAATTGTTATTGACAAACCTATTAAGGCCCCATCAGCATGCATTTATGTGGGATTATAATGATATGAAGGGATTGGACCCTAAACTATATACACACAGAATTTACATCAGACATGATTGCACCATAGTAAGACAACCACAAAGAAGAATTTACCTTGCACTAAGAGAAATTGTGAAAGGAAAACTGCAAAACTTATTAGATGCAGGATTTATCTATCCCATTTCCGATAGTTAGTGGGTGTCTCTATTAGTGATTTTTCCCAAGAAAGGAGAGAAATGGTGAGTTTTTGTTGATTATAGGGAACTTAATGCTGCCACCAAGAAGGACCACTTTCCCTTACCCTTCATTGATCAAGTTTTGGACACACTTGCAGGAAATTAATACTTTTCTTTTCTAGATGGATTCAGTGGCTACAACTAGATCCAAATTGTACTAGAGGAATAGGAGAAGACCACATTTACCTATCGATGGGGGACCTATTCTATTTGGTGCTCCCATTGGCTTATGCAATGCACCTACAACTTTTCAGAGGGAAGACATTAGCATATTCTCATACATTTCTCATGATCGCATGGAAATTTATATGGATGACTTTACCACTTATGGTGTTGATTTTAATCAAGCATTGGAAAATCTCAGGAGATTCCTATAGAGATGTGAAGACCAAAACTTGTCCTTAAACAGTGAAAAGTGCTTCATGATGATGCAAGAAGGTGTAGTTCTTGGCCACTACATCTCCCACAAGGGAGTTCAAGTAGATCCTACAAAGATTGAGGTAATCACAAATCTTCCCACACCTGCAAAAAAAAATGAGGTTACGAGTTTCTTAGGTCATGAAGGATATTATAGGCATTTCATCAAGGATTTCAGCAAGGTAACAACACCATTGTATACTCTTCTCACTAAAGATGTTGAATTTTAGTGGACTGAAGCCTATGAGAAGGAATTTTCTGACTTGAAGGTAGCTTTGACTCATGCTCCTATACTCAAAGGACCTAATTGGGAGCTTCCTTTCCACATCCATATTGATGCATCAGATTATGTCATAGAGTAGTCTTAGGACAAAAAGAAGGTGTTGTTGAAAATTTAATTTAATTTGTCAACAAAAAATTACAAGGAGCTGAATTCAATTATACAATGACAGAGAAATAAATGCTAGCAGTAATCTATGCACTAAACAAATTTAGACATTACATAACATGCTACCAAATCTTTGTGCACACTAATCATTCAACCATTATATATATCATGAATAAACCTTTGATCATAGGTAGATTGGAAAGATGGTTATTGTTGATGCAGGAGTTTGATATAACCATTGTGGATAAGCCAGGGAAGGCCAATGTTTTTGCAGATTTTCTTTCAAAGTTGACTACATTAGAAGATAATCAACCCATAGATGACTCTTTTCCTGATAAGAATCTATTCTCCCTTAGTATACAAACACCCTGGTATGCTGAGATAGATAATTATTTGGTCACATGTAGAGTTCCTTCTCACTTCTCTCCAAAAGAGAAAAGGGAACTCATTGAAAAATCTTTTCATATCTCTTGGATTGCTGGATGTTTGTTTTATAATAGACCAGACCATGTCATGAGGAGATGTGTGAGAGAAGATGAGACATATGAAATTTCCCATGCATGTCACAACAAACCATGTGGATGACACTTTTCAGCTAATAGGAAAACAATAAAGGTTTTGAACACATGATATTACTAGCCAACACTCCACAAGGATGTAGGAAGGTATACCAGAAAATGTGATAGATGTCAAAGAATGGGAAGACCAACCAAATCTGATGAGATGCAAATTTTCCCTCAGGTAGTAATCACTCCCTTTGACAAGTGGGGATTGGATTTTGTGGGACCCATTGACCCTTCATCAAATGGTAAGTTTTATATCTTGGTGTGCATTGATTATGTGACAAAGTGGGTGGAAGTTAAGGCCATGAAGCATGCAAGAGATAACAAGGTTGCATAATTTTTTTATGAGGATATTTTCACAAGATATGGAGTCCCAAGAGAAATAGTTATTGATTAAGGGGCTCAATTCACATCAACCCTTATTGCAGCACTAGTTGATGAGTACAACATAAGGCACATGAAGTCTACTCCTTATCACCCCTAGGCTAATGGCCAAGTTGAGGTGACCAACATAGAAATTGAATCCATTCTGACCAAAATAGTAGCTATTCATAGAAAGGATTGGGAAAAAAGATTACCAAAAGTTGTTTGGTCCTATAGGAAAACCTGAAAAATAACTACAAGCTTCACTCCATATGAGTTATTGTATGTATCTACAACTATGATGCATGTTGAATTTGAATATAAGACTCTGCGAACTACAGTAGATTTGGGGATGAATATTTCTGAGGCATAGAGAGAAAGAATCATGTAGCTAAATGCTTTAGATGAGATAAGAAGAGCAGCCCTGCAACATACAAAGGTAGTGCAAACTCAGAGAATTAAATGGCATGACAAATTTATCAAGGACAAGAAATTCCAACTAGGAGATTGGACCCTACTCTATGACTCAAGATATCAGGACAATGTAGGAAAATTGTAGACAAGGTGGCTAGGACCATATGAAGTCATTGAGGTCTTTCATAATGGAGCTTTTTAGCTTACTATCATGTATGTGTAGGATCATGATGGGCCAAAAAGTGGCGATATGATGGGTATGTGTAGGGTATGTGTTAGAAACCAAGATCTGAAATGCAAACCAGAAAAGCCTTCCACATAAGAGAAAAATAGAAAAAGTAAGAGCTTTACAAAAAGATGTGCAAAATATTATTATTTAGGAATTCATAATTACATGAGATGATTTTCTTTATAAAAAAAAGTATGCATAACCCTAATCTTATCTTGAGCAACAAGATAGCTCAACAAGATAAGGATGAGAATAATTAACCTAGGAATTAAAATATTACCTAAGTAAAGTTATACAAGTGTAATTAAATATTAATTACACTAACACCCCCTCATAAGTGCAACTTAGAGACTACCAAAGCATGCACCTAAAACTAAGATGAATGCAAGAGAAAGCATGAATGGGTCCCCACAACAAAGGCCCCGACAAAATCTATGTACAAATGCAATAATGAGGTAGAGAAGGAAAACCCAGTGGGACAAAACACCCCTACAATGAGATGACTATTGCAAAGAAGCATTGGAAGAACACTATGGAGTAACACTGGAACCACAACCCGAAAATCAAGGAAAGATACTTTTGTCTAAAAGAAATCAAAGTGGAATCATAATAATGTGACAAACAAACTGATGCCATAGAACACAAGAAAACTCAATAAACTGGAAACAACCTCACAATATCTGAAGCAACAAGATGAAATGATGAAAATCGAAACCGTGGTAGTACCCCTTCGTTTCGGCTATCATTAAACATTAAGCGAGTTGTTTATTTGTGTCTTGTGATGTTATGTTGGGTTCGCAAGTTTGCATTGATTAAATAATAAAGACTTAGATTCCATAATTAAATATTTAAGTGAGCCCTTCAAATTATTAATAATTACATTATTAAAGCTAATAAATTATTAGCTTAGTAGGATACTAGAGTGCTAATATGTATTGTTTAAATTAGATGTATGATGTAAATAAATTAATGATTATAATAATTATCTTTAGATTATTAATTATATCATTAATCAATTTTAATAAATTATATTTATTTTGTTTATTTATTAGTGGGCATCAAAATTACAAATGATGCAATTTTGATAAAAGAAAAGAGAAATTTAAAATATTTAATAAATAAGTAAATAAATAAAATAAAAACAAATAAAAAAGGTGTAACAAGATTTACACTTGTCGAGCATGCACGGAAACAGTTACATCTGCAAGTATGCTCATTTACTCTCGCTGTATGGATTGCACAATACACAGCATGCAGATGGTTGAGAGATATTATCTCCATGCGGAACTCTGCCAAACGGGGGGAAAACTGGCTGTTAAAAAAACAGAACCCATGGAGATCATAGGGGTGGTTCCTCTATCTCATGGATAGCTGGGACCCTTAACCTCTTTGGAGAGTGCTACCATATAGATGATATCCACCTGAAGGATGTTAAAAGACACCTACGAAACTCAAATGAGAGATTGTGAGTGAGAGCTGAGAATTTTTCACCAATACTGATCTCTGTTCCCTGAGGGTGCGCGAGAGAGAGAGCCCCCTTTGCAAATCGGGGCCTTGAATAGGGATCAACGTGCCAATAAGGCATGGATCTTTGGAAAAAGTATCGAAGCTCTGCCATGGTTGAAAGTGGGGAGAGCAAACATCTGAATCTGTGCAAAGTTTCCAGGTAAGTTTGTAACTCAGTTGTTTCAAGAAATGGGAACTGGAAAATCTGAATATCATAGTTTAGGGAAATGATAAGAGTTTTTGGTGTTAAATATTTTCCCATAGTTTCCCTAACATTGGATAGAGTTGAGATTGTTTGTTCTTTCTGTGTCTGAGTGCGTGCTTAAGCTTATTATTTACTCTTATTCACGCGTTCTGGTATGTTATGATAGTCGCGGTTGACCATTTGTCTTGACATTTGAATTGATATGGGTTCATAACATTGATATGACAGTGATTGTCGACCTAGAAGGGTAGTCGGTTGTGTGGTTACGACTTCACAGTGATTGAGGTTATGCATTGGATGATGTTATGAATGCTCAATGCTTTAGAGTTTCTCTGTCATCTGGTATCTCTGATACACCTGGCTCCCAGCCAACTTATATGACTGTTATTCCTCTGCCCCAATTAAACTGTTATCTTTGTAATATATAATTCTCTGTCATACTCGTTCTCTCTCATGTTTGTTTCCATGACATCTGGTTCTTTGCCAAACTAGATTCTCCTCGTCGACTTCTTCACTAACAATCTTGTCAGGTCAAGAACACGGGAGATAGAAGACTAAATGGCAAGCCTTTAGTCATAGCAAATCGATGAAAGATTTAGTGCCTTCCTTTATTCTTTGCATTCTAACACAAGATTTTTCGTATGGGTGAGTGTCAGACAGTATATATTTGAATCGTTTAGCTGAGAGGCTTGAGATAAGACCCCGTCCTATGCTTGAATATGTATTGTGAAGATAATGTACGTGAGTTCACTGCATGGTTATCATTTGACTCCTTGATGTCGCTGCCCTTCATCTTTCATCGGGCTCATGCCTAAAACGAGTTTGCAAACGACATCTCCACCTTGTTAATATTGATATCTCACTTGATTGGCATCCCATGTAGAGTATCATTGTCTTGGATTTGTATGCCCTAACTTCGTGACAATTGGTTTAAACCAGAGAGTTTCACTAGATTAAATTCTAAAAACTACTTACAACATTCAAAA
This sequence comes from Sequoia sempervirens, assembly GCA_007258455.2. Lineage (NCBI taxonomy): Eukaryota > Viridiplantae > Streptophyta > Pinopsida > Cupressales > Cupressaceae > Sequoia > Sequoia sempervirens. The sequence continues at coordinate 11,862 of VDFB02263543.1, forward strand.
ATAGATATTTTTATAGACTGGCAATAATTCAAAGATTCAATATTTTCCCAAAAAATTTACTATTGTTGCAAAAGGTGTTCGAAAACTAACGCGTTCTCAGTTCCAGCCCTGCTTTTGGGTACTTAGAATGGGCCATCGTGGTGTGTGTCTTTTTGGATGTCTTTATCACGGCCGATGGCCTAGCAGCTCCCATGTTGATTTGAATGTGGGTTCCGCCTTCTTTAGCACTGGAAATTGGTTGATTGGCAGTCAAGGCCACAGCTTTTAATGCCTTCAACAGCAGCGCAAAATGCTTACCTATTGAATTTTTCTGACCTTGGATCATTGTGTACGCACTCGTGATCGCCAGATAATTTACATTAATGCTTTCTTATATATTAAACTAAAAGAAATGCATTGGATCAAGGTAATTTAAGAGCATTCAAAAGTACAAATTTTAAGTTACAATTACGCTATTTTGTCATGGTAAAATTTCTCATCCTCAGAATTGAATGTGAAATGCATGGTTTCGATTAATCACAAGCGTACTACAAAATGCCTAATGTTCTCCGTGAAGAAGTTCAATCTTAGTAGTGTTACTGAAATATTTGAGAGAATATATGTCATGTTTGGAAATTTAATGTTAAGATAATGAAAATTGTATATATTTAAAAATATTATCTATTAGATATGATTTTAATTATAATTATCAAAAATAATATTATATATTATAATTATTATATTATAAATATATGTAGGCGTAAAATAAAATATTCTTGTTTTCATGTTTAAATTTGTATTGAACGAATATTGTATTTGGGTTTTGTTATATGGAAGATGACTATGTTTGTCTTGTGTCAAGTAATATGTAGATTTTTATTTTATGGTCTTCAACTTGAATGATTTGAATATCTTATGTACATCTTCTCCATAGTATAAAAGAGGGGAAAACAATACTTAGTTGGAAAGTTGGAAAGGAGTAAGGGTTATTTTCTTTATGTTGACAATAGGATTGAATTATAAAATCGTTTGAGTTTTGATTATGTGTTGAGTGGAATATTTCAAAGGTGATTTACCTTAAGATAAATTTAATGTTTAGCCGAATAGAAGAGAAGGGAAGATAAAAATTTGGGAATTATTTATTGTTCCAGGTATATTTTAATAAGTGAGATTTCATTGGAAATCAATCCAAGTAGGGTATTGAATTATGAGAGTAGTTATGTGTAGTTTTAAATAAACAACTTGTAGTGCATTGAGCTTTAAATTTAATATTAATATGATTATAATTTTTTTTGTGTAAGGTGATTCATTGTTATTATAGTAATCCTATTATGCGTTATTATTGATCTAGTAGAACTGTTGTTTTGTGAAGTTATTGATATGTTGTTATCCCTAGTAGGTCTTAGTTAATATTATCATCTAAATAGTTCCTTAAGTGCAAATTAGAATGTTCAACAAAGGTCTAAGAAGTAGAGTGGTTTGTTGAATTTGGTATAGTTGAATGGGCATCTAAACTAGACTTCTATAAAAGACTTTATGGTTTGATTTGGAATTGGTCTTAAGTGTTTTCATAATTGTTTTAAGTGCTTCCAAGATTAAGTGATTAATAGGGAAATTGATATATTGCTTCAATTTAAGGGATGTCTTGTTGGATTAAAATGTGATGATTAATTGATTGTATTAGATAATGTGTCTTGTGAAGTGAAGATGAGCATTATAAAATGTGGAAGTTATTTTTTTTATATAGAGTCGCTCATGGTTGTATTCTTGAATGATTATTGTTTCTTGCATTCTTGTTACCATTGATTCATAAGTCCTTTATAGGGATAGTTACTTTTAAACTCTTGTGAGTATGATTGACTTGATTGTCGAGTGGTTTGGTCTTCCAATTGTGAATGCAAGTCATTAATGGCAACTGTTGTTATGCCTTGTGACCTTTCTTTTGCAAGGATGAATAAATATTTGAGTAGGCTATTTTTATTTTATTTTTGCAAGATTATGCTTCCTATTTCCTCAGTCTTCGGCTTCACCTAAGTGGGTGGCAGCCGCCTAAGAAACTGTCTGGGGTGATGGACCCTAGAAAGGGTTGCATACCCACTCCTCTAGTATGTAATTTTGTATGGGTCACATAATGCTTATGAATAGAGGATTGAGTTTAGCGTGTATTTGTGGTGTTGTGTTACTTTTGTGTTGGGGTGGATTCCTCCTTGAAAGTCTTATGAGTGAACCCTTGGTTGGTCAGTCAATGAGTTGGAGCAGCTCAAGTTGTCGAACTACGGTGCCTCTGCAAACTATATACGTAGGCAAGGCCATCAAGCGATGAGCCCCCGAGGAATTAGGTCGGGCCCTTAGGACTGTTTGGTTTATGAGACATTATTATAAACTTGTCCTTTTTCCCTTGACATTGTAAACTATTATGGATGATAATTGTATGTAGTGGATGTATGTAGTGGATTACGTAGTTATTATCTTAAAGGTAAACAAAAAGTAAATTATTGCAAAATTAGTTAAGATTGTCATAGTTTTGTTAGAATGTTTAGTGTGTATATTTTGGTGATTTTGTACTTGATGTACTCTTTCCGTTGTTATAAGGGGAGCATTATGTAATGTATTAGTGTGCCCATGATGTGTTGTGTCTGTGGAAATATGTTCCACAGTTGCGCTATTGAAATGTATTGCAGTAAAATGATGTATTGTTTTCCACTCTTTGATCATTAATAGTTGTAAGTTATCATTGTGTAATCTTGGTTGTTTAATCACTTTTGTTTGATAAAAGTTTATGATTCGTAATGACCGTTCTGTGTACCCTAGAGGACGTGAATGAATTTGTAAATTGCATAATTGTTTTTCATGTAATGTATGTACATATTCATTGTATGCAATGTTTCACTTTAAAAAAAAATATTGTAGTGTTTTTGTTGTCCTTTGGGGTTCACTCAAGGGCGCATGATTGTTATCGTGAGCGTGTTCTAACACTGGGCACTCTGGTTTCATATGAGCCCATTATGTTGTCCGGTTTATATATTCTATCTAGAAGAAAAGTTAGTCTACATATGCATATGTTATGAAGGCAAAAATGTTATACTGAATGAATAGAGGTGAATGTGAATTTATTAATTGGAGTTGTTAAGTGATCATAGTAATCATGATATTGGCTTGTAGCATCATGAGATATATGGAAAATAGTACTTATGGAATGTGATCTTTTGAAGAGTAATGGAGTTGTGCATGTAATTGTAACCCCTGTAAATGTGAGAAACCAGTAACTGTGCATTGATTGAGTGTTGTGAGTACCCTGTGCTTGCTTTGTGTGCCATGCGATGGTGATACTATGTACCATCCATGGGAAAACTATTGTATTTGGTGTGGGATTAACCATACCATTATGTGTGTATGTTTGTTACCTGATTGAGGGCCAACCCACGTGTGGTTGAAAATCTATACATATAAGAGTAGCCAAAAGCTAGTTTCATGGATTCTTTTCTTTTGGTTCTCTAGTCCCTCAATCTGTGAAGGGGTAGTAGCAGCCACAAAGTTCCTTGGGCGGAGTGTGTAGCATACGCATATTGCGACGCAGAGTATTCTTAGCTCAACCGATCCCGAGGAAACGTACTCACTACTTTCCCTTATGATGGATCAGGGTGCTTGATTCATATGTGCTAGCCTAAACCCCACAGTTTTGAGTATAGCAGCATTGGATTGTTAGTTTATGCCTGGCCGTCCATAGGGACGTTGAGCTGGCATTAGCGATTCAACCTCGTCTGTATGAGAGGTGAAGCTCGAGTAGCCCCATATTGATATGCTCATATATGTATTGCATACACCGTATCTGCACATGTTCCGACATGATGCAATGGATACAATGCCACACCCCACTGATGTTCTGACACAGTACTGGTGATGATGTCGTGTTGCTGATGGTAGCCAGTTGGGCTCATGGACACGATGCCACGTGCATAGACACGTGAAGGCGCACTATGAGATTGTGTTATGATAGCCTACTTGGGTGATGAGCGTAATGGGGCCTCACACACTTGTAGAGGGATACTCATGTTTGCTTTCGACAGTGTTTGGGTCGGTTAGCATATGGGTATGTCCTAGCCATGTATACCTCTGGCGACGGCGAGTACCTGCGTGTGCCTTCTCCACGAGGTATCGCTATGCGGGATGTGTTCTGCGCGTGCCTACTTCTGCGGAGCCACAGACACATTGCCATGCGGCATACGACCAGTGTGTGCCTTCTCTGACTGGCGTATGACCATGTCGTGTGACGACGCGAGGCAGGGTGTAGCTGAGGAGCACACTCTGGGTCATGTGGATGGTGTGCTTACTCCGCACCACATGAGGGCTATTGTTATAGCCGGACGATGTTCCCTCCTTCCTCGTTTGGTGGCTAATATCTAGTCATGTAGTGTTGTATTGTGCGATTTTGAAGATTGAGGACTTTCTATATGATTGTTGATGATTTTCAATTGACCTTGAAGGCTGACATTTTGTTTATGTTTGATTGTAATGGTTTAGCCACACTTTGTGACTTATTCTCTCGTAGCCCTTGTGGTTACATTTGATTTAGTGTTGACATTGTGCGCATTTCTTGCTTTATTGTTGAAAATTGAATTTTATTTGATGTTTGTTTAATGACTTTGGTGGCTAAACTAATTTATCTCTTGTTGTTTTCGAGGTCAGCCATGTGTTGTATTGTGATTCCTCTCCAAGGACGTATGAGGCAGACTTGGTGAGTGTATACGAGGAAGCAGACGCAGGGAACCTTGAGGATGGGGGTATGTGAGGCTGTTTACAGCTAGGACCCACTACCCACCTATGTGTGATGACTATCTCTTGAAGGCTAACCACCTTGTACAACAAGAGGTAGGTCATTGTGGTCTTGCTTGGATGGTCTCACCATGTGTGTGTAGCCTAACACCATCAAGTCACTGAGTGTGAGATATGGATTATGTGAGATGGATATTGGCTCTTGGCTCATGGATTTGATATCATGGATTAGTATGCTGCTTTCCGATGTCCGGATAGACCATTGTGTAGCCTTGTGATGTGATTTTCGGTGATGTGAGTTTGTGTGCATGTAAATGTATGTTAATTTATAGAAAAGGTAACTATGAAATGATAAACTTGGGATTTTGTGCTTGAGGAGTGAAACATCATGTTTTGTGAATTCTGGAGAGGTGTTATTTGATGGTATTTTGGTGCATATGTGGTGAAATTTTGTGTTGAAGAATGAACTCAGTGGAATACCTTGTGTGTAAATGGTGATATTTAATGGAAAATGTATGATCTCTATGTGTAAGTGTGTTGTATTTTCATGGAAGTGTGACATTTCAAGGTAATCAAATAGTTTGAATGATTGCATGCGTTTATGCTAATATGCGACTTCCAGGAGTAAGTCGATGCCAAGGGGGGGAGGATGTAGTGCCCCTTCGTTTCGGCTATCATTAAACATTAAGCGAGTTGTTTATTTGTGTCTTGTGATGTTATGTTGGGTTCGCAAGTTTGCATTGATTAAATAATAAACACTTAGATTCCATAATTAAATATTTAAGTGAGCCCTTCAAATTATTAATAATTACATTATTAAAGCTAATAAATTATTAGCTTAGTAGGATACTAGAGTGCTAATATGTATTGTTTAAATTAGATGTATGATGTAAATAAATTAATGATTATAATAATTATCTTTAGATTATTAATTATATCATTAATCAATTTTAATAAATTATATTTATTTTGTTTATTTATTAGTGGGCATCAAAATTACAAATGATGCAATTTTGATAAAAGAAAAGAGAAATTTAAAATATTTAATAAATAAGTAAATAAATAAAATAAAAACAAATAAAAAAGGTGTAACAAGATTTACACTTGTCGAGCATGCACGGAAACAGTTACATCTGCAAGTATGCTCATTTACTCTCGCAGTATGGATTCACAATACACGGCATGCAGATGGTTGAGAGATATTATCTCCATGCGGAACTCTGCCAAATGGGGGGAAAACTGGCTGTTAAAAAAACAGAACCCATGGAGATCATAGGGGTGGTTCCTCTATCTCATGGATAGCTGGGACCCTTAACCTCTTTGGAGAGTGCTACCATATAGATGATATCCACCTGAAGGATGTTAAAAGACACCTACGAAACTCAAATGAGAGATTGTGAGTGAGAGCTGAGAATTTTTCACCAATACTGATCTCTGTTCCCTGAGGGTGCGCGAGAGAGAGAGCCCCCTTTGCAAATCGGGGCCTTGAATAGGGATCAACGTGCCAATAAGGCATGGATCTTTGGAAAAAGTATCGAAGCTCTGCCATGGTTGAAAGTGGGGAGAGCAAACATCTGAATCTGTGCAAAGTTTCCAGGTAAGTTTGTAACTCAGTTGTTTCAAGAAATGGGAACTGGAAAATCTGAATATCATAGTTTAGGGAAATGATAAGAGTTTTTGGTGTTAAATATTTTCCCATAGTTTCCCTAACATTGGATAGAGTTGAGATTGTTTGTTCTTTCTGTGTCTGAGTGCGTGCTTAAGCTTATTATTTACTCTTATTCACGCGTTCCGGTATGTTATGATAGTCGCGGTTGACCATTTGTCTTGACATTTGAATTGATATGGGTTCATAACATTGATATGACAGTGATTGTCGACCTAGAAGGGTAGTCGGTTGTGTGGTTACGACTTCACAGTGATTGAGGTTATGCATTGGATGATGTTATGAATGCTCAATGCTTTAGAGTTTCTCTGTCATCTGGTATCTCTGATACACCTGGCTCCCAGCCAACTTATATGACTGTTATTCCTCTGCCCCAATTAAACTGTTATCTTTGTAATATATAATTCTCTGTCATACTCGTTCTCTCTCATGTTTGTTTCCATGACATCTGGTTCTTTGCCAAACTAGATTCTCCTCGTCGACTTCTTCACTAACAATCTTGTCAGGTCAAGAACACGGGAGATAGAAGACTAAATGGCAAGCCTTTAGTCATAGCAAATCGATGAAAGATTTAGTGCCTTCCTTTATTCTTTGCATTCTAACACAAGATTTTTCGTATGGGTGAGTGTCAGACAGTATATATTTGAATCGTTTAGCTGAGAGGCTTGAGATAAGACCCCGTCCTATGCTTGAATATGTATTTGCGTAAGATAATGTATAGGAGTTCATCGCATGGTTATCATTTGACTTCCTTGATGTCGCTGTTCTTCATCTTTCATCGCTCATGCCTAAAACGAAGTTTGCAAACGACATCTCCACCTTGTTAATATTGATATCTCACTTGATTGGCATCCCATGGTATATATCATTGTCTTGGATTTGCATGCCCTAACTTCAGGACAATTGGCTTAAACTAGAGAGTTTCAATTAGATTAAATTCTAAAAACTACTTACAACATTCAAAAATAGATATTTTTATAGACTGGGCAATAATTCACAGATTCAATATTTTCCCAAAAATTTACTATTGTTGTGCAAAGGTGCCTGGAAACTAACGTGTTCTAGTTCCAGTTCCGTTTTGGGTACTTAGAATGGGCCATATCAGGGTGTGTGTCTTTTTGGATGTCTTTATCATGGGCCGATGGCCTAGCAGTTCCCATGTTGGATTTGAATGTGGGTCTCCGCCTTAGCACTCTGAAAATTGGTTGATTGGCAGTCAAGCAAATAATGTTTTTAATGCTCACCGAGCAGTGCAAAATGCTTACCTATTGAATTTTTCTGACCTTGGATCATTGTGTACAGACCCTGTATCGCCAGATAATTTACATTAATTCTTTCTTATATATTAAACTAAAAGAAATGCATTGGATCGCAAGGTACTCTAAGAGCATTCAAAAGTACAAATTTTAGTTACAATTACGTTATTTTGTCATGGTAAAATTTCATCCTCAGAATTGAATGTGAAACAGATGGTTTCTGATTAATCAGTTGGAAGTGTACTACAAAATGGCCGAATGATTTGAGAAGAAGTTCAATCTTAGTAGTGTTACTGGAAATATTTGAGAGAATAGGTTTATGTCATGTTTGGAAATTTAATACTAAGATAACGAAATACATATTTAAAAATATTATCTATTAGATATGATTTTAATTATAATTATCAAAAATAATATTATATATATAATTATTATATTATAAATATATGTAGGCGTAAAATAAAATATTCTTGTTTTCATGTTTAAATTTGTATTCAACGAATATTGTATTTGGGTTTTGTTAAATGGAAGATGACTATGTTTGTCTTGTGTCAAGTAATATGTAGATTTTTATTTTATGGTCTTCGACTTGAATGATTTGAATATCTTGTGTACATCTTCTCCATAGTATAAAAGAGGGGAAAACAATACTTAGTTGGAAAGTTGGAAAGGAGTAAGGGTTATTTTCTTTATGTTGACAATAGGATTGAATTATAAAATCGTTTGAGTTTTGATTATGTGTTGAGTGGAATATTTCAAAGGTGATTTACCTTAAGATAAATTTAATGTTTAGCCGAATAGAAGAGAAGGGAAGATAAAAATTTGGGAATTATTTATTGTTCCAGGTATATTTTAATAAGTGAGATTTCATTGGAAATCAATCCAAGTAGGGTATTGAATTATGAGAGTAGTTATGTGTAGTTTTAAATAAACAACTTGTAGTGCATTGAGCTTTAAATTTAATATTAATATGATTATAACCTTTTTGTGTAAGGTGATTCATTGTTATTATAGTAATCCTATTATGCGTTATTATTGATCTAGTAGAACTGTTGTTTTGTGAAGTTATTGATATGTTGTTATCCCTAGTAGGTCTTAGTTAATATTATCATCTAAATAGTTCCTTAAGTGCAAATTAGAATGTTCAACAAAGGTCTAAGAAGTAGAGTGGTTTGTTGAATTTGGTATAGTTAAATGGGCATCTAAACTAGACTTCTATAAAAGAATTTATGGTTGGATTTGGAATTGGTCTTAAGTGTTTTCATAATTGTTTTAAGTGCTTCCAAGATTAAGTGATTAATAGGGAAATTGATATATTGCTTCAATTTAAGGGATGTCTTGTTGGATTAAAATGTGATGATTAATTGATTGTATTAGATAATGTGTCTTGTGAAGTGAAGATGAGCATTATAAAATGTGGAAGTTATTTTTTTTATATAGAGTCGCTCATGGTTGTATTCTTGAATGATTATTGTTCCTTGCATTCTTGTTACCATTGATTCATAAGTCCTTTATAGGGATAGTTACTTTTTAAACTCTTGTGAGTATGATTGACTTGATTGTCGAGTGGTTTGGTCTTCCAATTGTGAATGCAAGTCGTTAATGGCTACTGTTGCTATGCCTTGTGACCTTTCTTTTGCAAGGATGAATAATTATTTGAGTAGGCTATTTTTATTTTTATTTTATGCTTACCAAGTTCTTCAGTCTTCGGCTTCACCTAAGTGGGTGGCAGCTGCCTAAGAAACTGTCTGGGGTGATGGACCCTAGAAAGGGTTGCATACCCACTCTTCTTGTTTGTACTTTTGTATGGGTGACATAATGCTTGTGAATAGAAGTTTGAGTTTAGCACGTATTTGTGGTTCGGTGTTACTTTTGTGTTGGAGTAGATTCCTCCTTGAAAGTCTTATGAGTGAACCCTTGGTTGGTCAGTCAATGAGTTGGAGCAGCTCAAGTTGTCGAACTACGGTGCCTCTGCGAATTATATACGTAGGCAAGGCCATCAAGTGATGAGCCCCCGAGGAATTAGGTCGGGCCTTAGGACTGTTTTGATTTTTTGAGTCATTATTTTAGACTTGTCTTTTCTCCTCGACATTGTAAACTGTCATTGCTGATAATCTTATGTAGTGGATTATGCTGTTATTATCTTAAAAGTAAACAAAAAAGTAAATTATTGCAAAACTAGTTAAGATTGTCATAGTTTTGTTAGGATGTTTAGTGTGTATATTTTGGTGTTTTGTACTTGATGTACTCTTTCCGTTGTTATAAGGGGAGCATTATGTAATGTATTAATGTGCTCCATGATGTTGTGTCTGTGGGAAATATGTTCCACAATGGCGCTTATTGAAATGTAATGTAGTAAAATGATGTATTATTTTCCACTCTTTTGATCATTAATAGTTGTATGTGATCATTGTGTAATCTTGGTTGTTTATTCACTTTCATTTGATAAAATTTTATGATTCGTAATGACCGCTCAGGTACCCTTAGAGGACGGAATGAATTTGTAAATTCATAATTTTTCATGTAATGTACATGTACATATTCATTGGTATGCAATGCCCCCACTTTCTCAAAAAATAATATCGCGTTATGTTGTCCTTTGGGGGTCTCTCACACCACGGGCTGCTACAAACCGCGGTATCTCAATGCCAATGCCAAACTGAAACTAAAACTCTTCCATAGGAACAAGTACCATGAAAATTCTAGAATATTAACCATAAAAACATGGCCCTCAAGCTGAGAAGGATCTGAACCAATGCGGATCAATAACCATAAACTCCCAACTAAAGTGTGAACCGATGTGAATCTAATAAGTGTCAAGCTAGACAACAATGTGGCCAAAAGAAACTAAGAAACCAGATAACCCATGCGAGTTTCCATCAAAACAAGATGAAGATCAAAGTGCATGCACACTCTAGGGTATGTGCAGGATCATCATGGAGGGCAAAATATGAAAATCGTTAGTAGGGTTTCTAAAGGTTATTTATTACTGCATGTAAAGAATAGTATCTATGGAAAATTGAAAGTAGTTTGTAAACTACTGTTTGTTTTAAATTATTTGGTGAAAATTTTAAATTTCAACACAATGGTACTTAAATTTTAGGAAAAATAAGAAGTATGAGTCAATAGGTGTCGATAATATTTTTTATAATATTTTAGATAGTAGTAGAGGACTTCATGTCAAGATGTGATGCATATTTTTGCAATTTTTTAAGAAAATAATAATTAATTATGATTTTTTAATTAAATTCTTTTAAAAATAGTTCTCAGAGGTCCCACCACTTGAACAAATAAACTTCATGAAATTCAATTTCTTTTTAACTTATAGTATGCAAGCATATATCAGACATGTTTTGGATTCAAAAAATGTGATACCATTTGAGTTATAGATTTTTCAATCAACCTATTAATCAGACTTAGTTGTAATGAAAATAGAAATTCGAATAATAATTTATTAAATCCAAAGTAAAGCATAATTTATATTGGTGGAAAGTTAAGAATCTCCTTCAAAACCCTTTGTTTCATCAATTTGGGTTTAAAAAAATTGCAGCCACATACCCATCATATTTCCACTTTTTGGCCCATCATGATCCTGCACATACCCTCTAATCAGATTATTATCCAAGAAACCTCCTAAAGGAACTTTATCTTAGTTCATTTATTACAATAACCTAATGATTGTAAAATGATAGAATTAAAATATGCATAAAAAAAAAGACCTCAGATCTGTGTAGAGGATTGAACTATCTTTCCAACGCCGCAAGAATGATGAAAAAATGATCACCGAGTCAAAAGATATGCCCTCCGAAGCAAAAATACTTCATCTAAGTTCAAGGATCTGAAAAATAAATATGGATCAAAATCTAGTAAAAAAAACCTACACCACTGGATTGGCATCAGAATGAGCTTTCCAATGGTATCTTGTTTGCAAAAAATGAGCATCATATGCAAAAAATACACCCGATTTAGTGAAAGTTGCTTCAAAAGGCCCAATAAGGCCTGCAGGCAACCCAGGGGGCTTAAAAAAATTTGGCCCCTAGTCCTGTGCATGACCAAGGGCTGGCAGGCAGGGGGCTGGGGTAGAGCCCTTGGTCATCCATATGACCTGCATGAGTTTTGAGGGGCCGACCGGGGGCTGGGCGCATAGCGCCCGGCCCCCCATGGGACCGACTACTGGTCGGTGGAAGCCCGCAGGGGCTGAGCTCGGCCGGCGGGTGGCCACCGGGCAGCAAGCGGGTGGCGCGCTTGATTTGAACAGGAGGCGCAAGAAAGTTTTAAAAAATAATTTTAATTTTTTTTAACTTTCTTGCCTTGGAGTGCGTGCTGGGAGGCTGTACGGCCTCCCTGACAAAAAAAAATTGCCCCAGAAACAACTTTCTCCAAAATTGATGAAACAAAAGGTGATCTTGGGGTTTTTGGCCACTATGAATGTGATGGCGACCTTTGTTTATGCTCAAACTGCTCCAAAAAATTGGCTACCTCCAGAGCTTGCAAAAAATCTCCCAGCTTGAAACCCTTATGGATTTGAAAAATGATGGCCAAAATTTGCAAAATAAAAGCCAATCCTGACTTTTTCCAGCGCTTTGAATCCAATGGTGAGGCCCAATCTGATCCAAAATGCTACATAGATGAACTCAAGGCATGATACCCTCGATGAATCCCAAATGAACTTTGCAATGATTTTCTCAAAAAATCTGAGAAGGGGCTGCAAATCGAGGCTCTAATACCATGTTAGAAACCAAGATCTGAATTGCAAACTAGAAAAATCTTTCACAAAAAGGAATCAAAAAAAGAAAAGCTTTGCAAAAATGTGCAAAATAATATTATTTAGGAATTCATAATTACATGAGATGGTTTGCTTTATAAAAGCAAAGTATTCATAACCCTAATCTTATCTTAAGCAACAAGATACCTCAACAAGATAAGGATGAGAATAATTAACCTAGGAATTAAAATATTACCTAAGTAAAGTTATGTAAGTGTAATTAAATATTAATTACACTAATAGTATGTGGCTGACGACTTTTTTTACCCAAAATTGGTGTAACAAAAAGTGTTTTTAAAGGAGATTCTCAGCTTTCCACCAATATAAATTATGTTTTACTTTGAATTTAATAAATAATTATTATTAATTTTCCATTTGAATTACAACTAAAGTCTTGATTGATAGGTTGATTGAAAAACATCTATAGCTTTCAAACAGTATCACATATTTTGAATTCAAAACATGTGTCACATTCTATGCTTCGTATACTATAGGACTAAAAAAAAAGAATTGAATTTCAAGTTTTGACCAAGTTAAGGTGGTTAGACATCACGAGTTTTTATATTTTTAAAGTTTATGGCAAAAAAAATAATAATTAATTATTTACTTGGAAAAATTACAAAAAAATATGCATCACATTAGGACATGGAGTCCTTCTACTTGTATCTAAAATCTTATAAAAATATTATCATTTTTATTGTATTGTGGTTAGGATTGGTCGGACGGACACCTACTTCTTATTTTTTTCTTGATTTAAATTACTATTGCATTAAAGAAATTTCAAATTTTCATAAATGGTTTTTTTTGTAAAATAAATGGTTTAGAAACTACATTCAGGACTGCTTCTGAGTCCCTATTCTTACATGTTTTTGAAGAGTAATATAAGATAACTTATTCAAATTTTTTACATCAAGTTCCTAACTCTAATTTTTCTAATTTTTTTGCCACTTAATGGCCTATTTTTTCCATGATGATTATACAAATACCCTACCATTGACCCTATCAGGTTCAAATTACTTGTTAATGGTCATCACCTCATATTATATCACAAGCTAGTTTCCAAAGAAGAGTTCCTATAACAATTCACCCAACATTCAACACCTAAGCTTCCTGCAGCTGAAGTAAGTGGACCTAGTGTCCCTCCTTCTAGATAATTAAGGTACGTACTCATAGTAAAGACTTTCACTTATGTCGAAGTCCATTTCTTCACCCATCCACCCATTCACCCATCCATCACCACCTTTCTCTCTCTTCCATCACTTCATTCCACCTCACCTCATTCCACTTCATTTTCATTAATTGCTCAATTTATTCCCTAAAAGGTGAGCAATACTTTCTCCACAATCTTTGCAACAAATTCTCCACACATTCAGGTATGTGTGCATTAATTGCTATAATTTAATCATCTTTTAAGTGCATTCATTTAATCACTATACATTAGTATAGACGTTCACATAACATGTCATTGCTCCTTGTCAAATCACCACTCCCATCTTGAATGTACAGACACATGTCCAAATTTAGGTTGGGCAGCAAGAAAAAGATGCAAATATATTGCCCATGTGCAAATTTATGCTAGGCTACATTAGAAAATTTAAAATGAGAAAATTTGAAATCTGAGTGAGAGGACGACTTGCTTGTATGAACTGAAATTAACTATAGCCACCATTTCTTCCCATCATAATTCTCCTTTATCACTCCTTGTCTTTCCATTATTGAATCTATCATAATATTGAGTTGCAACCAAAAAATTGAAATAAAAGAAAGGAAATTTAGCTGATATTGGCACTGGAAATTTAGTAGTTATTGCAAAAAAGAATTGTAGAGCATTTGTTTGATTGCAAATAATGGGAGGTGGGTTAATTCAAAATGAACCCACAGTGCTTGATGTTTTATTGAAGGATGCACAATGCCTAGCTGAATTTAGAAATTGTGGATGGTTAGATTACTTCCTGAAGCTGGATGGCTTTGATGAAATCATTTCCATTGAATTCACCCAGACATTTTCTAAAGGAAAAGCCACAATAAAAGGATTGGAAGTTGTCACAACTGAGGAAAGAATTGCAGAGGTCATAAGGTTACCGGTTGAGGGTGAAAATTACCCTTCCTCCAGAGACGCCATATTAGCTAGGGCTGAATTGATAGAGATAAACGACCCCCCATTGAGCATAGATAAATAGGGTGCAAAGAGAATCTCTCTTCCTAAGCCATAGAAACAGATAGTTGTTTATGTTATCAAATACATCACCTGTGAGGGTTGCCAGTCGAATTTACATTTCGTGCACTTCAAGATTTTGAATCACATGAGGCATGAAATGAGGATGAATATGCCTAATGTGCTATACAATCTTCTATCAATCATGGCGTTCGATACCCAAAAAGGTAAGGATAATTTTGTTTCCCACAATTGTCTGACTAAATTACTAGTTGAAAAGTCTCTACATGATGTATCTAGAATAACTTGAGAAGAATTTATAAATGATGATCAAATTAGACCTAAGCACTTGCAACCTAGGGCTTTACCTCAATCCCATAGGTCTAGTAGGATATTGAGCATGGATGAAGCCACTCTTGGCACTTCAACCTCTAGCGCAAGCTCTACCGTGAATCCTCCTACAGTAGAGGAAACCATAGAAATTAGTTCTTCTGGAACATAGCACTTAGAAAAAGAAAGCTCCTCCTCAGATTCTAATGATAACATTCCACTTGAAACCCTGATGAAAACTAGGGCACAAAAGAGATAAGCAAAAATGAAAAAGGGGAAGGCTAAAACACAGACTGAGAAAGAAAGGTGCAAGGTTCTAAGAAAAGGAAGGCTGACATTGTTCATCCTATAGCCAAAGAAAAATGTGAGAGACCTCCCAGGAAATAAGGACCAGCTGGGCCTGCGATTGGTACGCCTCCACAGGAAATCCCTAAGCTTGGTGAGACATCACATGAGGACCATAACGCTCCAATCTGTCAGGAAAATGTTGAAGAAGAAGACATATTTGGGAGAGTAGCAAATATAACACTGGTCGATCTTGCTAACATTACATAAGAGTTTGAGGAAAATCAGGATTTCCTACAACAAGAAGTCTTGCAATAATAGCCAGAACCAGAGTAGGAGTTCCTGTAGCCACAACCAAAAAAAGAACAAGGGCCCCTAGAGCAACAAGGGGAAGAAGAAATAGTACCCCTACAACTAGAGATAACTAGATAGCTTGAGTCCATGCAGATAGTTCTGTATGAGGAGCCACCATCAACAAAAAGATTGGTAGGAATTCATAATCCTCCTAATTTTATAGTACATATGACAATTTTGAATTTATGGAAAGAAATACAAAGGAGGGAGGAAGAATGGAAAAAGGAAAAATATAAATTGAAGAAGGAATTCAAAATAGGGATGATGAGATTGAAGATAAGGATGCATAAATTGCCACCCTAAAGCAAAGGGTGGATGATATGGCAACCTTGGTACCATAGATTTTGGAATGTAGGACCCCTCCAAGGGTCTATGCTCTACTCCTAAAAGAGAAATATCTATCTTTTAAGTTGTCAAGGATTTCTTGAAGTTTGAATCCTTCTATTGACACCCCTATTCAATTTTTCAATGCTTATAAGATTTCCTTGCCTGAAATGAAGAATTTGTTGTGTGATTTTTATTTGCATAATTATACTGTAACTTAGGACCATGATTGGAATTTTTTGTTGTATGTTGGGGATGTCCAATTAAGGGAATTTATGTCTTGGGTACAAAATGAGATTAGTTGGGGACAAAAACATGGGTCTTATAAGAAATTGGAGTCTAACATCCCTTTTCCTAGTAGGGATGAATCAAGCAACCCAAGGTATATTTATAGAGAATGACACAAAATGATTCTTAGACCTAGTTATGGCAATAGGATTATGCCTTGGATTGAGGCAGTTTACAGTGAGTATGAGGTAAAGACAACAACAAAGGAGGAAACTATGAGAACATGTCTATCACAAAGATGGAATAACCTAACTAATGAGCTAAAGCAAGATGAGCCTCATTCCATCCACAATTATGCTGCAACACTAAAAGGGATTGATTGGTATATTCATATTGGGAGAACACAAGGGTGATCATGGCTTCCCTGGACTTTCTAGCCACCCATACTCTTGTGGTTCATGTCAAACTTCAAATTCTACTAGTATGACATTACTGCAGAAAAATAGAGATGGAACAGATTTGACAGATTAGGAGGATTCTATTGGGATCCTAATTCATGCACAACAACCACTAATGTTGGATAGCTATCAATTGCAAATTTCAGAGCTTTTCCCAAGTAGAAGAACAACCCTTCCCCTACTGGAGGACCAACAAAACATTAGGTTGGGGGAAGTGATGAGCCTAGTTTTTGGTCCAACTTTGGGTAGAATCTATAGTTTATTTGTTGGCTTTTTTCATGGAATTTGATGTTAAATGTTGATATTTTCATAATGTTTCCCTCAAATCATAGACATTGGGCGTAAATCCTATCTCTACAACTTTTAATGACATTGGAAAATTGTGTGGATTATCTGTATTGATTTTGCATGTCATTAATTAATGTTCCTTAGGGTGGTTATAGATGTGTAGTTATTATGCATACTGACATTGCCATGTAGATTTAATTTAAAGATGCTAAGTTGAGGAAGACACCTCCAGCTGAGCATGCACCATAACATCCAACAAAGGAATCAATCAAGTTCAAAGGAGGTTGATGGAAGAAGATTCCTCATGCAACTAAATGTAACCGCCTCGTAGTGGACTTTAATGATTGAGCATGCACGAGTATTTCTGCTATGCTAAATCTATGTTTGGACTTGCATGCCTGACTAGATTCCATGAACGTGTAACCGCCATCACTCCACTTTGTCTATTTTCCCTAAATGATGTCATCCCAGCCTTGGAGTTGACTAGCTCGTTTAGTTGATAGTGTAAATAAATATTTGATGCTCCTTCCTCGAGAGGTTGCATGATTTTATATTGTACTTGCACTCTCAATTTTTTAGTAATACATATACATTACTCTTTTGCACTCATGATTTACAGTGAATAAAATAAAGTTCTGAGTTCGAGCATCTGAGTTCTCATTAGTTTTAGAGGATACTTATCCAAGGGGACCCACTTGGTGAGTAATTTATCTTCTTTGTTTAGTATTAGTTTAGTATTACTTATTTTTTAGTAATTAGTTAGAAATATGACACTGACTATTCTTGCACCCACTATAATTCTATTATGTGACTATTCTTGTAGCCAAAGCAGATAGAGTAGTTCCTTGTTTGTTTCTCAAATTTTCATTCCTGTTATGCATTTTAGTTTGATGTAGTTGTTGATTGATGATTGGTATTTATGGTATTCCCTTCTAAGAAATTTACTTTCAACATTGTGTGTTCCTTAGCAGTAGAATGAAATGGCTACTTTGAGTTCCTAGTGCACATACTGTGCTAACCCATTTCAAGTTCATGTATGTGGGTTGACAAGTTAAATGGACCTTCATGATCATTGAAATAGCTATTCAGTTTAGATGTCCAATCTCTAAATCATGGTTGTAGGGGCTTAGTTATTAAATCATTGTAGGAGGCCAACACCACTCAGATAACAATAATACAACACTCTTTTGTACAATTTCTCTAGCCTCCTTAGCTATAATGTTTTGGAACTCCTCCCTCATAACTTTCCTTACATCTGCCTAAATAATACCTTCAAGAAGTTCCAATTGTCAGTTCCTTTCTTTGGCCAAATTTTTTGCATATTCTAAGGGTTTTTCTCTCCATATAAAATCCCTAAATGCCTTGGTCTCAATAAAAGAATCATCTTCCATGAATGCTTTGTAGGCTTCTTGCCTCAAATCATCTGCATTGTTCAAACCACTAATATTGGCCTTTCCTAGTCTAAGGCCACTTTCTCTTGAACTTGAGGCAACCTCCCTTATGGGAGAATGCATTCATTGCTACATTTCTTTAGGAGTAATAAGAATATCCTCCTCCTTTGTATCAGGGTAATCAATTACCCCTTTAGCTTCAATCTTTTGCTTCTTAGCAAGTGGTTGCTTTGATAGAAGCGGGGACTTGAGGGAACCACTTGAATCCTAATTAGATGGAGCCATCTGCGGTGAGCGGCATCGGATCTTTCGGGGAGGACGGCAACACCGTGCGGTGGCGACAAGGTTGGAAACCTTTTCTGCCATTGTCGCCACAGAGGCCATTGCTTATGCGGGCGGCAGGTATCTCTCTCGGCACCCGACGGGATCTTCTCAACGCCGCGCAACGCACATATAACCCGCTTCAGGCCAAAACTTCCATCTTCTCTTTGTCACCGTTCAGCCGAAATAACGCCGATGGCCGGAACAGGATCCCGGGAGTTGGGTTAACTTTCTCATTCAGGCTGCATTGAGCGCCAAAATCGGCCGCCGCTTTCCGCCATTCCGTGGAACCGAAAAATTCGGTGCGTCGCGGATGGCGGACGGGCGGCGGCAGAAGGGCGCTTACATGGAGACTTGCTTCATTCGGCGGGCAAAAGTCTGGAGGTTTGGCGAACATGACCGGACTGTGGTTGCAGAGATACCGACCGCTCGCCGCTGGATATCGATTGGTACGTGCGGGAGAAGAGCCGCATCTCGAGACAGAAATATACCGTTTGGGTTGCTCCGTTGTAATGCGGTTTTCCGGAGAAACTCCGGTCGGCGGCATTTTGATGGTTAAAGGACGCGCGAATAAAAGAAGGTTGTCATAACAGGGATATGCGATTACATCCCCCCAATTGTGGCTCAAATTCAAGTCTACTCTCCTTTTCATAGGTCTCAAGAAGTCATGGGTCTCCTTCGGATCATTGGTGGATCATTTATTAAGAACCTTCTTATCTTTGAGGCAAAAGCATTGTGAAAATCACATAATAAAATTTCTAGTCATCTTTGTCAAGAATTTGGGTCCAACATTGGATAGGTAGATCTATGCCATCTTTCTTCTTCTTCAATGTCATATCCTTCTCAAAATTATTCTATCCTTTATACAAGAACATATACATTAAGAGAGAGTACCACTAGAAATGTATCTAATTCTTTCCACCCTACAAATCAACTAATCCTTTGTGGATGCGCTCTAACAGATATGTGGCATATTCATAGACTAAATTGAAGGTTGGATGTTGTAGATGTGCTTCCATATAACTATATTCTCTTGGAAAGGTGTCAGGTGGAGTAAAACCAATGATATGGCATAAGTAATAGACTATTTTGTTGAATTATTTCACAAAATATTTCATGGGGAAGGGTTCTAATTCATCTCTACCAATCTTTATTTGTTTCCTATTCTTCCCAACCTTGGTACTAGTAGTGTGCATAGGTAACATTATTGTTCTAAGAATAACCCTATTGTTCTCGTATTCCATTTTGAAGGCATCCATATCAATAGGAATCATATCCTTATTCCACTCATGCAACTGGAAGATCTTTGCAATTTCTTCTCTAGTTATTTTCAACATCTCCTTAGCATCAAATGTTTTGATCACTCTGGAAACTAGGTCATATCTCACAACAATGTCCTTCAATAGGTCAACATCCATGTATAAATTGGAAACTACTAGCTTTCACATGTCCAATCTCCAAGGATTGTAGATAGGCACACTAAGATTTATGTTTCTGAACCATTGTTGGAATAATTGCCATCTAGTGAAAGGAAATTTGACATCCTTAATAGAACAGTACACTTGTGCATTAATCATTCTTTAATTTTAGGGCCATAAAACAAAATTATTCCCTCAACATTTTTGTTAGTAGAGGGTTTCAATAGGTCAACTATATCTTTGGATAGTAGTCTAGTTGGTGTTACAAAGATGGTGGTTTGTGTTTTGGGTGCCATTGGAAATGAGATGAGTTCAAACTAATTTAGGGCTTTGGCACAAAGGATTTAAGACCTAGCTATGAATTCAAACCTAGGGATTGACTCAAAGGTACAAAATTCAAAAGGTTTGACATAATTATGACCTTTTAAAAGTGAATTCAAACCTTAGTAAAGCAATTAAACCAAAGCAAAAAAGCCAATTTGACTAAAAACATAGTGAATATTAACCCTTATTTGAAACCATTTCAATAAAGCACAAAAAGCTACATTTGTTTTACTTATGACATTTTATTTGTAAGAAACCCTAATTTTGATCATGCTAAACTCTACAAGAGCCTTTTTTCAATCTCTTGTGTGCTCCAAATTTGTTTGCAATTCTCAATTATGCAGAAACCAATCATTTACATCTAGTTTTAGAAAAAATGGGGTAGCTTTGGAAGTCATTTCTGCCATTACTACTCACTTGTACGAAGAAAAAATGGCTACCATGTTCGTACACTTAGTTTTGAATCTTATTCGTTGATCTCCCAATGAGATGGCCTTTCAGATGACTCAGATCGTGTCAATAATGTTTGAATTTCCATCATTGTCATGTGCCACTCCATTAGCCAATGGGATTTTTCCAACTAGACACTAGCTCATTTTCCCTTAGACTCCACCTTCTCTCATTCCAAGTGACCACAAAATCCATGTGCTAGTAGCTCATTGACCCTACAACTTTTCTTAAAGCAATATTTTAATCCTGAAGGGTGAGTTGGGAACAACTGAGATTCAATCTCACTGTTGCATCTTGGTCGTTGATAAAAAAGCTTAAGATGTTGGGTTTAATAGTGAATATTGGGCCCCACACTAGTTTTGATACATGTGTCAATAGCCCGCTGACCCTGCGGCTTTTATTTAACCATTATTTTAATCATATGGGGCTGGCAGGGAACGACCAAGATCAATTCTTGAGATTGAATGGTCAATAATATCTTCACATGCAACAAAGTTAGTTTTAAAGATTGGGCCATGACTAGGTCGACAAGACTTGACCCTCCAGAATAAAGACTTAATACATAAGTCTCAAGACGTGAAATATTTAGCTTGACTAGAGAAAAATTAAAATGATAAACTTGCAGATGGTGACTGAAAGACTTAGACAAAAGGGGCTGGTGCGAATAATGATTTCAATAGCTCGAGTTGCAACTAAAGTGACTAGAAACTAGGTGTGATAGGTCAACAGAGGATTATAAACTTCAAGTCTTATGACTATACAAATTTTGAAAAGATGGTTTTTAACCTAAAACCCTAGACCCCACCTCTGAACACGAAAGATCAAATTCATGACAAGGAAAGAATCACCTCAAAAATTTTAGTAGCTCTACTAGTGGCTCATGCTTGGGGATGCATACCCCTAGTGGGTATGGAAAGAATCTAGATCTCATGGTGAAGCAAACCAACAAAGAGAGACAAAAAACTAAGAGCTTGCCACAAAGGATCAAACTTTTCATGTTTTCTTTTGTCTTCTATCCTTGCATTCCACATTAAGACCATGCATCCAACTTCAAATTTCCTTTCAATGGCCTTCTTATTATATAGGTGTTTGACTTGAAGTTGCAACTTCTCATTTATTTTATGAGCTTCTCTTCTAGTTTCAACAAGCTCAATTAACTCTTTCATCCTCTGTTGCATCTCATCACATATGTTAGTATCATATTCTTGAACAAACTTGTACATCTCTAAAAAAAATTTATGAGGTATCCTTGCTTCTATTCGATAAAAAAGGTTAAATGGTGACTTCCCAATGACCCTTTTGATTGTAGTCTTATCTACCCACAATGCAAGCTGCAATTTTGAATCCCATGCTTTCTTATTCTTCTCAATCATTTTTTGGTGATCTTCATCAAACTCTTGTTACTGGATTTTTCTTGTCCATTCCCTTGTGGGTTATAGGGAGATGAGTATGAGATACATATACCATTCTTGTTGCAAAATTCAGTAAATTCCTCTGATCTAAACCACATGGAATTGTCAAAAATGATTCTTTCTCAGACTGCAAATCTACTCAATATATTATTCATCAAAAAATCAATTACTACTTTGCTTATTGCTTTCCTTGTGGGAATGGATTCTACCCATTTTGTAAAGTAATCCATTGCAACAAGGATCCAAGAATTTCCCCCACTTGATTTTTCTGACATTTTGCAAATAAAATCAATGCTCCATTGTTGAAAAAGAGCTTGAATTGAGATTGGCCTAAGAGGTAGGTTACTTGAGAACTTTAGTTTACCAATGAACCTCTAGCATGCATCGCATCTCTTAAAAAAACTATGAGCATCTTTAAATACAATTGGCCACCAAAATCTTGCTCTCAGTATCTTGTGAGCATTTTTTTTCCATGTAGTGACCTCCACATGCTCCTTTATGCATCTCAATTAAGAGTTTGTGTACCTAATCTCCATCTACACAACTAAGTAATACACCTTCTAGGCTTCTCTACTAGAGTTCACCATCAATAATGACATACTTGATAGCCTACAACTTGAGAGTTCTTCTTTCATTATTAGGTATGCCTTCAGGGCATTGCATTATCTACAAGCATTCCATAATTCTTTTGTACCATCAACAGGTCTGTATGTCACATATGGGCGCAACATTTTCATGTTTAACTTGATTTATCTTATTGGATTCCAAGTTGGTTTCAACCATCAACTTAGCTAGACTTGACCTTTTACTAGCTTTGTAATCTAGATATCAATATTGAACTCTTGGATCCTATTGATCCGCCTACATCTTCTCCCTGTGGTCTCCTATTGAGTGAAAATATCTTTAACTATTGCACTTGGAACATATGCTACAACACTTGCACCCATCAAATATGTCCTAATTTTTTTTACAACTTTGACCAATGCATAGGCCTGCTTCTCTGTGGCATCATACTTGAGCTCAACAACCTACAAAGACTTGTTGAAGAAAGCAATTGGATACTCAAAAACTTCATCATTCTTCTGTAATAACACCCCTACCATACTATGGAAAGAAGAAAAAGTGAATAGTTGAAATGGATTTGAATAGTTAGGGGATTTGAGCATAGGTTCCTTTTTAATGGCATCCATTATAGCTTGAAAGGTGTTGGTAGGCTCTTGTTTCCATGCTACCTTTTCTCCTTTCTTCAACATTTTAGAGATAGGCCTAACAATTTCAACAAAATTTATGACAAACCTTCTCACAAAATTAATCTGCCCAAAAAATGATTGAATCCCCTTCACATTTCTAGGTTTTGGGATCTTATCTATAGCTTCTACACATTCATGATCAATCCTGACTCCTTTAGAAATAATGTGTCCCAACAACTTACCTTCTTTAACCCCAAAAGCACATTTCTTAGGATTCAAAGAAATCCCATATTCAGGAGCTATGAAAATATTTTCTCCAATTGAGAACAATGATCTTTTTCCTTCTTACTATGTGTAGTGAAATCAT
>VDFB02263544.1:0-12619 GCA_007258455.2 Sequoia sempervirens
CAATGCAAGTAGCATAATGCATTTGAATTAAAAAATATGGAGAAAGAAGCATTGGGAATTCCAGTCAATGGAATTCACCTCAAATTGTTTAATTACCTTCATTAATCATTTTTACTAGTGTAAATATGTAATTATGTAAATTTTATTTTTGTTTTGTTCGACCTAGTCTTTATTAAATGGAACCCATAATGCAAGAGGCAGAGAAAGCAAAAGAGATAAAAATTTGATAAAGGAGATTTATATTCATTATACAGTAATATATACTTTGGAACATTACAATGAAAAATGGCTCTTCGGCCATACTTTTCAAGTATATATATATACTAAGCAACTTTTTTAGTATATGTATTAAAATCCTTCTAAGGCATATATACAAAAAAGGGAAGAGAGGAGAGTTCATTCTTCAATAGGGGTAGCATTAGCATCAGCAGCATCAGGAACAACCACATTATTAGCAGCAAGGGAAACGGGGACAGCAACAACAACAAGTGGGGGAGGAAACACCAAGTTTCTGAAGTTGGTGTACCACTCCACGTCATAGAAAAGTACTATGTTGTAGCATCTAGCAGGAAGTGAAAAGCATGAGAAAATCTCTGGCGGTGCTCTCCATTTTCCATAATGTGAAATCTGCTCAGGAATGGTACCCACATCACCACTGCATCCTCTTCAATGTGTTGGCAGAGATCACTTGATGTGGGAAGACCAAGACCATACACTATAATCATCACAACTTCACCAAGGCCTCCAAGGTAGTGCTTTGGGAAAATTTCCATGGTAAGTCATAGTATCATCTGCTTGGGCACTTGTATGTCAAGCAAAGAGGCAACGAAGTGAGAAAATTTCAATATTTACTCTATACTTGTCCTCATATTCTATACAATCCCTCCCTAGTACCCATTTCATCCTAGTAATTGCCAGAGAATGCTTGTTCTTAGTCATGCACTTTAAATGTATGGTAGAAATTTCACCTAAAAAGTTGCCTACAACCTATTGCTAGTAATCCTAATTGTGGTATTCATTATGCCTATCTCTAGTCTCAATTACCAAATGTAAATTCATCCTAATTACCAAATGCACATTCCTTAATTCTATTTATAGAAAGATCCAGGGCTATGTGTGCAATAAGCATGATGATAATCAAGAGAAAACACAAAAATCTCACCAAGTTGTGTTTTCTATGTACGAATTGATGTGTGCAAGTTAAGAAGAAGTAATTAATTAGCTTAAACTAGTGGTTGACGCAGTTGAGATTCCGCAAGGTCAAGTGCTAAGTGTCACTCTATGAGCATTTTTGCAGTCTCCAAGGATGAACTCAAATCTTTTCATGCAATTATTGCGCCTTCTTGCTTAATCATTATTTTCAAGTTATTAATTGAAAAGCATGTGAATGGTCTCATAAGCCTTCAATTTTCAGCTCAATTTACCAAGGGATGGTATTGTAGGTCATGATGACTAATTGTCATTATGAACTATTGTCTTTTTTGAAAGGAGTGGGAATTCATTTTGCATGCACGGAAGAGTCGACAGTACATGTTGAATTTATTGCTTGAAACAGCTATTGTTTCCAACTCCTGATAAGGAAAGGCTAAGTGTTGCATGCAAAGGAACAACACTATTCTAAAGAGTTTTTTGAGTGTACATTGTTCATTGTGAAGGGCTTTGAGTGCATAGTTTGCTAAAGAACCCAAGTGAGTTGCAGGAAACTAGAGTGTTCGCAAAGTCTATAAATTCTTGGAATGGCCCAGAATCCTCAAATGGAAGCACAAAGTGAGGTGGTTCAAAGCTTATTTGATGCCATGTTAGCAGTACCAATGGCTAATATTTTTGATGAAATCTCTTACGCTTCGCCTAGGATACCAAAGAAGCCAAAATGGCCTCACACACGAGCAGAAGAAAAGAAATTTCATAGGAACCAAACCCTAATAGCAAGAGAATGGGATAACATTCATGACCCTATCCTTAGAACCAACCCTAAGAGTCTTAGGGAAGGTGCCTATGAGAGGATGAAAAATACCATTAACCAAGAGTCACTGGCATACAAACTATGGTTTTGCGGTCTTCCATAGTATATGGTTCCTTTTGTACATCACTTCCCAAAATTAGTGTATGAGTGCACTCAGCATTTCAACCCAGATACTGGCACCATTTAAGGCCAAAAATTGAGGGTGGTGATAAGTGTGGATGCTATTAGGAATATGCTATGAATCTCTACTAGAAAGGGCTCGAAAGAAGAAAGAATGGAGAAATTCACTATAGAAGGCGGGGAAAATTTTTGCAGGACCAGAAAATTTGCCCTGGACTTTTATAACCAAGAAACAAAAAGGCCTAGGAAAGATGCAACAAATCCACCACAGTTTTTGGTTGCGCACAACACTTTCAACTTGGACTTGTAGGATTCCTTCTCTATGATGGCTTTTGTTTGTGGCATGGATAGTGAAAGGGACGTTCTAGAGTTTCAAATGGGTCTGGGTTTTCAGTTGAGAAAACAACATTCTTTATTCTGATATGAATTTGTAGAAGTCATTGTCTAGGAGATGTTGAACCAATTCAAGGAATACAACACATAGCATAGGTTTAGGTTTTCTTCTCTCCTTCCTCACATGTTTTTACACTAGAACTCTGACTTCTTTGGAAACCATTTGAGTTTGGCTATGTTTGATGAAAAAGGAGTAAGAAGGTCATTTTTTGTGTGGACTCCCATCCTTTCTACAACTTATGATTACTATGCATTTTCCAAGTGTTTCCTGGCTTTGATTTTGAAAGATTTTAGTAAGGATGGTGAGGGTTATCGGCTTTCCATTGAGCAAACCAGGTGGATGTATAATTTTACTCCTCCTTGCGACTGGTTCCTTGGGGAGGATTTTACTTTCATTAGGATGCATGATTTTACCGAGGAACCATTCTAGCTCCTAGTATGCGTCACAGATAGGGTGTTGGCCCTTGAGGTTTTTCAGCAACTGGAGATTATCAACATCAACTTTTGTGGAGGAAAGAAGCATAAAGGTTTTTTCAAATTCCCTTTGACCCTTGGTGGGGTAATAATGTTAAAGAAGCAAACACATGATCTGCTAGAGGTGAAGCTGGCTCATCTGGGGTTGGTATTAATTTGTGGAAAATGGGATTATAATCTCGATAATGACATAGTGGAGTTGAATGTTAAAGTGACTCACAGCTCCCAGCCTTACTGAGAAGCTCAGTGAAATCCACAATTTGGGGACCAAAATGATCTATTTGTGGACCTGGCCTAAGTTTCTCTGATGATAGGAGGCTACCATGGGGCTCTTTCTATTTTCCTTTGGAGAATCCCAGTGACAAGTGTAAAATGGGGGCCACCCTTCATAGTTAATTGGTCTAGCAATGGTAGTGGAGTGAGGAAAAAATTGCACACTTTTGGATCTATCGTCAGGAGACCAAAGGCCTTGATGCCCTATTTCAAGAGACAGACAAGGATGAAAGATTTGATGATTTATGGAATAGAGAGCATGAAGATACTAATGCAAGTAATGATGAGGATATAGATCCAAAGGAAGCAAGGGAAATAATGAAGAGAAAAGAGGAGAAAAAGGCCCAAACGAGCATAGGAAAAGCGGCCGAACAACCCGAGGTAAAGCTCCAGCGGCAGGTGCGCCAAAGTGACTATATATATCACAATTGAAGACCTCACTACCACGTACAAGAATATATGAAAACGGACCAAAGATATCCCAGCAACCTCAAAGAGTTCATAGAGGTGGACAATTCCTCTACAAGAAGACGTCGCGCATGGATGTAACTTCTAGAGAAGGCTCACAAGAACCTGCAATGAGCCAAGGATCAAAGTCCTCTACACCTCAGGTATCTTTCTCTCCCTCTCTTCTCACTTCACAATCTTTGGTTACCCCTACTACCTTTGTGTCTCCTATTACTTTGAGTGTTGGCCTTCCCTTTTCTGCTTCCACACCCATGGGAGGTTTCTCTCAATTCTCCCAAATCGAACAAGAAGCTTTTACTCCCCTGCGTGGTTTGTTCCGCTGCGTCATAGCCAGTCTAGGGCCGTGCTACCTTTTGCTTTTCCTGCATCCGTTATTTGACTTTTGACTCAGCTTTCCCAATAGATGGTATCCTCTACATCTCCTCATTTGTTCGTTCCATTCCTTCCATCTTCCATTCCATCCATCCATTCCATTTTCCTTCCATTCCATTCCATTCCATTCCATTCCATTATTTGGAAATTGACCCAAAATGACATCTCGGGGTCAAAAGAAAAAAAAAATGATGCAGCCGAGCCTATCAGTATGCGTGCCAGACCCTTTTCAATGAAGTTCAAGGGTTGTTTCATTTTCCAATCATGACTCTGAACACCATCAAACCAAAAGGGGAGATGCAACCCAAGGATTATATGATCCATGTTGTAGGGATCAATCTGTGTGCAGCCCAACTACAAAACAAAGTTGAGTTGATGGAGGAAACCCATCAAGTGGTGACTACTGACTTTCTCAAGCATTGCCACCAAATTGAAGAAGAAGGAAGAGGAGCTCAAGAAAATTAAGGAAAGGTTGGAAACCCTACTAAAAAAGGAAAAAGCTAAGGATGCTAAAATTACATGAATTTCTCAACAAGCGCAAGTGGAAAAGGCCAAACTCTAGGAGGAACTTGCAAAGTTCTAGTCCTTGGATCCCAACTTAGTTTGCCAAGCTATAGCGAAGAAAAAGAAACGGGAATTACAATTCAGGACTGAGAATAGCGGGAGGGAGAAATGCTGTGAGAGAGGAATGATAGAGATTTAGGATCCCTTGACTCAATTAGAGCAAAATGCAGCAAGAGCAAAGGGAGTTCCAAAGTTGACAAGCTCGGTTTGAGAAGGAGATCCGAAGTAAAGCTCTCCTTGGAAAAAGAATCCACAACCCGAGGCCAAGCTAAGGAACAATTACTTGTCAAGTTAAGTACTCTATAGGAATGACTCTCCACCATAGACAAGAGAATTGAAGAGTTGACATAGGATGTTTGGTCGAAGGAGATGGAAATTGGTCTTTTGAAGAATCCTCTGCAACCCCCTGCTCCTCAGTCAGATCTCCTTCTAGTAGCCTAGCAATTATATATCTCCTATTGGAAGAGAGTCAAGTCTTTTTGTTTGACTCTTCAGTTAGTGCTCTAATTCATGGTGGAGGTGGTATGTTTAAGCAGGGAAGTGCGTGGAATGATGGAGCAAGTTCCACTGTGCGAAAAAGGTGCCCGAGGCAGAGAAGTTGCTAGAAAAGTTGTACTTGATGGTGAACACAGACTTGGTGAATGCAGGGATTGAAGATTAGAGGTCAGCTACCAAGAAGGAAAGAGAATTCATTCATTGTCATGCGACCATCCTCCAAGCTAGCAATTGCTTGGCAAGACTGAGTCAGACTATGAACAAATTGCATATGAAATTCTCCCATTTGACTCAAATGGGCTTGCCTTCCCCTTTCCCCTCTGATGATTCGATGGCCACGATGGAATATATCATAGCAAAGATCAAGGAAAAGTAGCAAGATTTATCTACCTTTCAATATTTCAGTCAACCTCCCAATGTTGCAGACATAGAAGGTGTCACCCATTAGATAGCATGGCTTCTCTTTTAACTCAAGTCAGGGACTAGGATCTCCATGGAGCTACCCTTTAAAGAAATAATTGATTTGCATGAGGTGTAAGAGAATCTGTGTTCCCTCTCGATGCCATCTGAGGCTAACTAGCTGCCTCTATAGACCACGCTTTTGAAGCTTTGATCATTTCCCAATGGATACGGCTCTAGTCTTCACACCAAAAATTTTGGGTTCCCATTTTGCAGGAAAAATTCCCTTGATAGTTACCAAAATCCGTGGATTAAAATCCTTAAGCTCCCTCTAGGTGGTCATGGTTTATTTTGCATCCCCTAGCCTACACCTCATGTGTTTGAATATCTCTAGGCCCCTTTTTGAAGTGCCTTCGCCTACTTTCTCCACGTGTCTACTATGCGCTCCTTGGAAGGTTTTCTTCCCTTGCTTCTCTATCAATCCCTACTTGTTTTCCATGTGTCAACAATGCGGGCCTTTGAGAACTCTCTCTCCTTTGCTCTCCCTTCAAGCTTCGCCTGCATGCCATGATGCATCAATCCATGGGAAACCTTTTGGCGGACCCCACAGTCAACGCTTGAAACAAAGACTTCTACATATTTATTCTCTGTGAGGAATTTGATTTCAAGGAAGGTAGGAATGAATATGAAGCCCTTCCATTGTTTCATATATCCTAACCAACTCTATGAGTGGGAAACACATGTCTTCATCAAAATTTTGTTGCTTCCACACTAGGACCACGGTCATCATTTGTAGAGGAGCGCATATTATTCGAAGGAAACTACATTCTATGTTTCAATATCTTTTTATTGCAATGGCCTTTGGGAATCATTGCGGCGGGCATCATTGCTTGTGCCTAGGAGTCTTTTCTATTGCTACCTCTCAGGTGGTGGAATGATTATCTATATATACTATTTCAACTCTCAAAAAAGGGGTTTAAAAATCATAGAAAGAAGTAACAAAGACTTTAGGCCTTTTGTATTGTTCTTTGATTATTGTATTAAGACTTACAGACTGTGCCATATTGTTCAGCCTCTTTGTTTCGTAGTTAATGAGTAAGGCATTATACTGTGTTGCTTCTTGTACTTAAAAATTTATCTGTAAGACTTCTATAATTTCAATATAAATTTGTTGATTCAAATCATGTCTTGAACTCTGTTCAGTAAATGCATATGGAAGTTATGTTAAATGTTATTTGATAGACTTCTTAGGTTTTCATCTATGCTTTCTATTATTTCCAGACATTCAAATTATTGAACAGACCCTTAAATCTCATCTGAAAGGAAGATTTATCATGCCCTTAACTCTTGGTGCATCGCCTTAGATTAAACTTTATTTTTTTATATCTACTTCCTTTTCCCATTCCAAACCCCCAAAATACAGAAGGAGCTGACTTCTTTAAAAACCCAAAGGTTACTCAATTTAGCATAATTGGTCCCCCATTAACTGAGTTTCCCATAAGGTTGTTTATCTAGAAACTTTAGGCATCAATAGGATTCATGATTTTTCAAACCCTTTAGAATTCCTTGTTCATGGAACATGGTTCTTTTATAGGATTATATTTTAATCCTTCATAAGTTCAACTAGATCTAGCATGCTTCCAAGGTGCAAATTTTATTTAGCATATGGAAAAATAGAAAGTAGGCTATTTTTGCAAATTATTCTATTGATTGTCATGTTTTACTTTATACCAAGGAAATGATTTGTTCCAACATTTTACTATATATCCAAGTGAAATATAATAAATTTATAATTGAGGTGTCCCATTTATAGGTGATTCTCAATCATTGGGACAATGCTTCTTGTATGGTTACTAGAGTTCCTTTGTCTCCCTCTTCCTCCAAGGACCACTTTCCTTCTTGTGGGTGATATAGTGTATATAACCTCTTTGCTCAAGATAAATAGGAAAATCACTCCCAAGATTTTCCCTTGATTGTGATAATGGATTATAGTTAGTGGTTGTTGGTGATAGTTTTCTCCTTGAAACTTTGTCTCTCTATAGCCTATGGGAGGAACCTATGGATGGACTATTGGTGGTACTTCTAGTTGGTTTGATTCTAGCAAGTTTCTTCAACTAGCTCTTGTAATTTGGCATGTATGTATTATAAAATAATTAGATAAAGTTAAGGAAATTTATGGGTGGGACCCTCCCATGGGAACTTTTGACCCCAATAATGTATGGGGCAAACTAGATGAGCATGATCATCCTCTTCTCATGTCTGCAACTACTCCTATTGCCTAGTAGCCTTGTTTATATTTTTATGCTTTAAGCTTTAGCCCCATATGGATTTAGGGATGTGAATTTTTCCACCCACATTTTTTTTTTAATGTGTAATATTATTTTATAAATGATAATAGACACACTTACTCATTAAGAAAGAGTTTTTTTTAAATCAAATATTTATGTGAAAAAAATAATTTTTAATTTTATTAGTAAGTGGCCCAAAGAAAAATATTTCATGCTTTTGTTAAACTCTCAAAAACATTGTGCATGACTACAATATATGCATTGTAAAGATGTAAGATCATTAGCATTTCTCCTAGATTGTAAACAAGAGAAAATTAAAAGTTTTTTCTTAGAATAGAAAGCTTTATTTTATATTTTTTAGTTGAGTTGGAATGGTGAAATAGTAAAATTTATTAATAAAATAAATTATTTTCCAAGAAAATTAATTGATATATTTATGTATTATTTATATTTAGCCTTAGGTAATTATTAAATATTTTTTATGGAAGTATATTTAAATATATTAAATTTAATTTACTTTAATTTATTTATTCTGTTAAATAAAAATAAATTGTAGAAATGCAATTTATAATTAATAATTAAATATTTTTTGGGTCTATCTAAATTTTTTTTTTTTTAATGAAAACATATTTATTTCTTAGATGAAATATCATGGTTTTTTAGTGAATTAAAAAATATAGAACAATTGAAAATTCAATAATATGTTTTAGAAATGAATACATAAACAAGAACCTAGAGAATGAAGAATCTAGAGATCTAAAAAGTCGCTTGTAGCACAAATGCTTGTGCAATTCACAAACAAAAACAAAAATACATTAACATCCAAGTGAATTTTTATCAACCTATTGAAATTGTTAAGCTTCGTGGGGACATTTTATTCATGTCATATCAAAATTTTAAAGCTAAGTGTATAGTCGTGTTATCTCTTAGTAACATCTCACTTGAGGTTCCTCAGTCTATAATGACTTGAATGGATGTTTTTCCTACCCCACAAGTTTTGGATGAAACTAAGTCCAAACCAAATACCTTCTCTCATGAAATTGGCATGTATGCTACAGTTCCTCCTCCACTGTCCTACAAAAGACCAAGAGATAATCATGTAATTAACTTTGTGCCTCCAAAAGAAAAAATGTTTTTAAACCTAAGAATATGATGGTCTCCCAAGCTATGGATGTCCCTTTCATTCCCCCTACAAAGGAATAAGTGATACAAATATTGGGAAATACCTCCATTACTCCTTCACAAGATGAAACTTGTGTAAGAAGAAATAGAAACTTGCAAAAGAGCATAAACGAAGACAACATGTCATAGCTCATAAACTTACTGAAAAGTGTGAAACCTTACCTAATGATTATCCATCCATCCAATCCAACTTCAATGAATTACCTCCCATCCATCCATCCTCATCATCACCTAATTCCACCCCACTACCCTCACCTAACCATGAAATTGAACCTTACGTATCCTGATCTAAGCAAAGAATGAAAGAGGAACATATGAATGATATTACTTATAATCAAGATAATAATAAGTAATTATTTGATTGGAAAGATGGATCGCACTCTTTCAAATTTGGTTAGAAGGATTAGAAATGATCTCAAATCCACTTGACTACCAAACCTCATATGAAGAGTTAGAATGATGGATCAGGGTTCTAATCCTTGTGGGATGGATTGTAGTGTATAAAAATATATACCGTTACATTTTCACTCTATGTTTGGGTCCCTTAATTTAATTGGACTTAATTAAGCCTCTAATTGTCCCAATTATGCATTTAAAAGCCTAATTAATCATGTTTTCGAAAAGGGAAACTTGTATTAAACAATTGCAAACATTAATTAAATTGCCTTGGAAGTTGAGTGTCTTGGATTTAGGTCCTAGGACCTATTCGCCCAAGGGAGAATGGGTCCTCCTTAAGTTGACGATCTCAATTTTTAATATGTTTTTTATGGTATTTTTATGATTCCAATTCGAATTGCAATTATCGACCTTTGATGTTTAATTGTCAGGAAATTAGAAAATTACCTATAAATAAAAGGTCTTTTTATCAATTCAAGTATAAGGAAAATTAACTAGCAAGAAGGAAACTTTCATGATAAAAAATATTATTGTCAAAGGTGTTCAAGAGTATATTTATCAGTCTTCTACATCAGCATTCAAGATCTCAAGCATCATGTCAAAGTTATTTGCATTTATGCATGTTTTCTGGAGCTAACATTATGATGAAGGTTTCAAGAATTCAAGCATCAAGATCAACATCTAATCAAGCCATTTCATGCAAGATCAAGACCTTGGAGAGATATCTTAGAATTCATTCCTCTAAGGATTTCCATTCAAGGGTTTGGTGAGTTGCAAGATAGCATTTTTCATTCATCATTCCTTCCATTCATGTTTCATTTCATTTCAAGGTTTAATTACCAAAATGGGGTTTGACCAAGGAAAACCCCCATTCACCAAAAATAAACCATTTTTCCCTCTTTGTATGTGTAGATTTGTAGGTGAAGAAGGATTGAAGATTGATCAAAAGTGCAATTTTGCAAAGTTGTCAAAGTTTTCATCAAAGTTGTCAAGACACGAAATCTTACTTGCAGAATTTAATTTTGACTTTCTAACAATTAGATCTAGAGGAATCAAGAGTGAAAATCCAAGAGAAAAGGACTGTGAAATCATATTTTGGATCCCTATAGTAGGATCCATTCACCCTAGGGTGAACCTATCCCAAGAGGACACTTAGCAACAATTTTTTGTGGTAGGTGCACGGTATCTTATCCCTCTCAAATCTAACAGAAGTCTATTGTTTCTAATTGTTTTATGCTTTAAATTGATGATCCAAGTTTCACATTGCATAATTGAGTTCATTTACTATTTTTAGTTTTTCTCCCCAAAGTGTTGTTCAAGCATATTTTACCCCATCTTGTCACAAGGAAATTTGCAAAATCTCCAATAGGGTTGACTCACCTAGGGTTGAAAGTCAATCCTACCTTTGGGGATCTCATTTCCTAATGAAATAAGAAAGATAGGTGCATCACATATTCAATCATGCCATTTTAATATAGAAGCCCTATTTTTCTATCTTTCATGGATGTGATGATGTTGGGGTGATAAGTGATTTGGATAATTTCTAATTGATTTATTTTGAATAATGCAATGAAATAACTATTTAAACTATAAAAATGCAATAATCTATTATGAATTATGATAAATTGAATGCAACCATACAAAAATAGAATCCAAAAATGCAAAAGGTAGACATAGAGGAACCTAGGGTTAAAGTCTAAGCTTGAATTAATTATTCAGGGGTGTAGTGTGCCCTGGACTATCCTTCTTCTTTGCTAGATCTAAAAGTGCAAGCTTGAGGTCACTAGTCTATAGCTTTTTTCTTTACAAGCTCACAATCATAACTTCGTTTGTTGATGAGAAAATCCAATTTTTTTGGCTTGACAACTTGTAGGGTTTAAATGCATGAATGAACAAAGAGTATTAAATCATTCTCCAATTCACTTCAAATTTGTAACCTGCACACATGAAAAGAGGGGAAGCATTGTGAAATATAGGTTCTTTCCTAAGTAATGCCCAATGTTTGTATTTCTACCTCTGTAATGGAAAATTATGATATAAAAGAGAGCTTATCTTTGGTTAGATAGAGGCTAATGATAAAAAAGTATGAATTGAAAACTTGCTACAACTCACCACTCAGATCTTATCCCCTTGATGGAATAAAGTCACACTCATCACCTTCAAGGATCTATTGTTGCTTGACTTGAATTGATTTGAATGCCTACAAGTGTTAGTTCTCACAAACAAAATACATGCAAAACATGAGCATAACACATGACATGACACTTGAATAATGAAATGTTGCAATAAATTTGATATTTTTTCTCTTGAATGCTTTATGATGCTCAATTTTCCTTCTCAAAATTGCTTAATATTTCAAATGTTGAAAATACCTTGTATTTATATGCAATTCTTCTAATTTCCCAAAAAATCAAATCTTAATAGCTAACAATTGAAATTGAAAATTCAAATAATAAATTACCTACACTGACATATTCAAATTTGGAGCCAGAAATGGTTGGTCTAGGGTACAATGCATCCTAGACTAGATTCATGTGTTTTAGGGATCAAAAGTGCTAGGGGAAAACTATTAAATGAATAATTTGATTTCCCATGTTTGATTTTCCAAGAATGTTTATAAAATGGGTATTTAATGGGTATTTAATGCATAATTAGGTCCAAGAACATAGGGGGGATAAAAACCTAGTGTGAAATTGGTAAGGGTGAAAATTCTTGACACTAAAACAGTCTATTGTGATAAATTTAAATAGTGAAGAAGAAGATAAAATAGAAAAACACGAAGACCACAATGAACTATCTCTTATGTTTTTTAAGGTGAATGAATTTACATGAGAGAATCCATGATGGTCCTCCTGATGAGAGTGATTCACCATGTTTTGAACCTAATGTGACTCCTTGTATGAAGCTTGTTGTAGTCCCTTTAGTATTGTCAACCTTCCATTTATGATGAGAAAGATTGGCATGCAGACAATTTTCTTTAGATCGGCTTGCATGTGTAGTACCCTTGTGTGTGTTCTTTGTGTGTTTTCTTGTATGTAATGTGATCTCCTATGATGTGCTTCTTGGTGTTTCTTTATGTTTGTTAGTTTTCTTTGGATGACCCTTGGTGTTCTTATTGGCACAAGGATACAAAGAAAATGAATATGTTATGACATTCATGTATTTGTATCTCCATTCTTCTTTATGTCGTGAACATTATTTTCTTGTATTTTCCTTTTTAGGAATAATTCAA
>VDFB02263545.1:0-49250 GCA_007258455.2 Sequoia sempervirens
TTGCAACCAAGTGATGGAAAATTATTGGAGAATTGTGAAAGAATTTTTGGAGAGAATTATAATGCTAATGGAGGGTTTGATTTATTTTTGAGAGGAAGAATTACAAGGTGTTATTATACACCAAAATTGTAATAGTGAGAGAGATTGTAAGAAATTTTGTACAGGACTAAAGCTTGGGTGATGTACAGAAGCCGTAATTGCTTGGCATCATTAATAAAGTGGTTTCTCATTGAGAAGCGGACCCAGAGATGTAGCTCAAATTGAGAAAACTCTATTATCAAGCTCGTGATCTCTCTTCTTCTCTTCTCTTTTATAATTCTCTTCAGTATTTATTTCTTGAGTTTCTAATTACAATATTTAAGAAATTAGTTTATGTTTTATTAATTTTGGATAAGAACAAGTGAATGCTAATTTTCGTAATTTCAATGGTTAAGATTCATAACCATGTAATTTTGTTGGATCAGGGTAAAATCTGTGGTTGGGAGTAAAGTGAAAATTATTTGTAGCTCTTTAATCCTAGATCAATTGAATATGAGATTACTAAAACCTTTTATAGCCAAAAAATAGATTATTAATTCCAAAGGGAAACATTGTCTAATGGAGAAAAAATCCCTAATTAGGGGGATTGTTGACAATTGAAAGTAAGGTAGATAGAGGCATTTGTAAAGATAATTTGAAAAATTTAGATGAAATTAGGAACAAAACCCATCACTTGAATCATGGGTAGAATTAAAGGCCATTCAATGTAGTCATAAGCTTTTACAAAATCAATCTTGATAAAAGAGCCTAATATTGAGAGCATTGAGCTTATTTCATACCTTTCCAAATATTAATGATATTATCAAGAATGTAGTGACCTTTGATAAAAACATGTTTACTCTTACCATATGATAAGTGAAAGAAAATGATAAGTGTGGAGTATAATAGAATTTTCTAGATATTGTATGAAGTATTCAATAGCGTAATCAATTGTTAATTGCATATCTCTTTGAAATCTCCTACCTTATGCATGAATTTGATATGTATTTTGTTTATGATGTCTCCCAATGAACCAATAGTATAGACTTCATTATAGACCTATAAAATGCTAGGTCTAGCTATGTCTCATATCATTTTATAGAACTTAAAGGGGAATCCATTACAACCTATGGATTCGTCATTGGGGATCCACTAAGGATAGGTGTTGATTATAGAAGTGAAACAAGGGAAAATGTGGGTGATGGATTTTGAATGGGGGTATGCACCTACACTTTCCTTCCTTATTTCATTAGGAAAAAGAGATCCCATATGACAAGATTTACTTTCAACCCTTAGGTGAATCAACCTTGATGCAGATCTTGTTGTTTTCCTTATGACTGAGGACAAGGTAAATTGACTTGAACTACACTTTTGGGAGATGATGAAAAATACCAAATGGATCCAATAATTCAATGTAACATATGAAACATCTAATTTAAACCTTAATCTAATCAAATCTAGAAAGTTTCAGTAGATCTAAGAAAGATGTTATTTTATGCACTTGTCACAAAAGGATTGTATTGAGTGTCCTCCTAGGACTCATTCGCCCAAGGGCAAATGGGTCTTGCTACAAGGGTTCAAAATCTACTTTTACAATTCTCTGCTCCTAGGTCTACACTCCTAATTCCTTCAGGTTTCACAGTCAAAAATTTGAAATTAAATTCTAAATGTGAGTTTTAGTGGCTTGACGACAATGTTGACAACTTTTACATTTTTTCTCTTTTGATAGATCTTCAATACTTCTTCAACCTAAAATCTGCAAAACACACAAGGGGAAAAATTATTTGTTTTTGGTGAATGGGATTTTTCCTTGGTCAAACACTGTTTTGGTAATTAAACCTTGAAATGAAATAATGAAACACGAAAGGAATGATGAATAAAAATTTTCTATGTTGCAACTCATCAAACCCTTGAATTGAGATTCTTGAAGGAATGAAATCTAATACATCTCTCCAAGGTCTTGATCTTGCATGAAATGGCTTGATTGGATGTTGATCTTGATGCTTGAATCTTGACTTGAATGCTTGAAACCTACATCACAATGTTTGCTCCAAAAACATGCATGAATGATGATAACTTTGACATGATGCTTGAGATCTTGAATGTTGCAACAAATGACTAAGAAAAATTCTCTTGAACACCTTTGACACTAATATTTGCTCTTGTTAAGTTCACCTCTTGATTCTCTAGTTTGAATTGATAAAAAGACCTTGCATTTATGGGTAATTTTCTAATTTCCCAAAAATTAAACATTACAAGCCAACATTTGAAATTTGAATTTGGATCATAAAAAGGCCTCCAAAAACATATTAAAATTTTGAATTCAGCAACTAAAGGGGACCCATTCACCCAAGGGTGAATAGGTCCTGACCTAAATTTCCAGGACCTATTCATTTTAGGGTGTTAAAAAATGATAATTGCACTAATTAAATATTGATTCCCCTTTCATAAATTGCAATTAATTAGGATTTTAGATGCATAATTGGGCCAATTAGAGGCTTAATTAAGTCCAATTAATTAAGAGACCCAAACATAGTCTGAAAATGTAAAGGAGTACATTTTCCTACACTACAAGAAGGTATGCTAAGATGCAGAAATCTTGGTAAGAATAATGCTCACACATTTGTCAAGGGATTATTTTTTAAGCTAGGGATGGGGCTTAATCTTGGAAAATCTATTTTCGATAAAAAAGATCTTCAAGAATGATGGTAATTTCTTAAATATTTGTATGTCCTTTGATTGAATTGGTTTTTGAGAGGATTGGCAAGCTTGAAGGGATTGAAATAATTCCTTAGAAAAAAATTCCCTAATTTTGATTCAATTAAGGAAAGCTTTCAATTGGGCACCCAAATCTATATGCATACCAACAATCTACTACTAGAGTATTTGAGCAACACACATTTGGAAGGAAGGAAAGAAATTCAAAACTTCCATTTTGGAAAAATCACAATGAATCTCCAAGGTCGTGGCCTTGTAAGAGTGGCAATGAAAAAGGGTTAGTTGACAACCATAGATATGGAGGGAATGAGTCATCTATTTTCTTTAATTTTAATGGCCAATGATCAATTGCAATGTTTATTAGAACAAGGAGTTATATGTCCCAATATTTTATTGTGTGCTTCTTCAATTGTGGTGGTGTTGAATAAAGATGTCCAACATGGTGATGTGTGTTGAATACTAAGCATTGAATAAAATTAGGGTAATAAAAATTGAGGTATAGAATTGGTACCTTTTTACACACATTGATGACTTATTATATCAACATAAATATGCTTAATATTTTATAAAATTATATTTAAGATCTAGTTATCACAAAGTAAGGGTTAAAAAGAGGAAGCTTGGAAAAGAATACGTTCAAGATTAGGTAATGAGTATTTGAGTGACTAGTGATTTTGTTTGGATAATTTTTAAAGCACCATCAACCTTTATATTGTTTACAAATAAATTGTTAGTAATCCTCATTAATGAGTGTGTATAGTATACAAGGAAAATATTATTATTTTAGTTGAATATATTAAAAGTGCATTGAGCATTTGTTAAACGTATTGCAAATTTTGAGAGAAAAAATTGTAGTTATGTTTCCTGAATTTTGAGCCAACCCAGTTTTAAAATTTGTGCCAAAAACTCATTGAGATAACCCAATTATGTAAGCATATTCAATTACCCTAAGTTTCAAACTATTTTCCCAATTGAAAACATTTGTTTACCTATGTTGTTGACAAGTTCAATGTTGCTACACTCATTTTGACCTTGTTGAAATCAAAAAATAATTAAATTTTGCAAACCATTCATGATGGGAAAAAATGGTTTTATAGAGGCATTGATGGCATCATTAAATACATTGAGGTAAGTTTTCAAGTTGAAACACATTGGATTGGGAGATTTTAAAAGTTCAAATTCTCAGTAGATGGTTTACAAAAATAGTCAAAATTTGAGTTTTGGATATCTAGAGTAGAAATAAATAATGGGTTATCCTTAAGGAATGTTGCTTATCATCTAGTTAAATTTTTGTGTGGAAAAAATCCTTTGGTCAAATGTTAAAAAAATTCAAATTTTTATTGTGTAAGATGGGGTAAAATAGTTTAGCCTAGGTAAAGTGACAACCAAAGCACTTCTAAGCTAAAAACCACATCCAAACAAGAGAATACAAGCAAATAAGGAATAAAAATGAAAGCAATCAAAATAAAACACTCCCCATTGCAATTGTTTCATTCTCTTGTCTCTCATATTTCTTCTTTTGCAAACTTTGCCCTCAGATTTGAAGTAGACTTATGCAATAACCTGCAAATAGTAAGTAGAAATTTGGAGACAAAATGGTTGTTAAGGAAAAAAAGGAGGAAGGATACTTTTATAGGTAGCCATTTGAATGGATGGACGGGATTAAACCTCTAGAAAGATTCCAAGATCGACAGATAAGAATTCATGAGAGGGAGGTTACGAAATGGACGATCAAGATTGAGCTTCTAGAAAGATGCCAAGATCACCGGTGGAGGATCGATGCACCAAAAGGAGGTGGGGTATTGATTGCTATGATGCCAATGGCTATGACAAAGATGACTATGACAGAGATGAATGAGCAAGTGGAGGAAAAAGGATGAATTAAATATTTAAAAATAATTAATTCATGAGACAAGAATATTCGACCAAGATGAGAATAAATAATTCATTTGAATTATTTATTTTGAGGAAAAAGGAAATGGGAATTTAATTAAAATGATTATTCAACCATTTTAATTAAATGAGATAAAATGAAAAAAATACATTAAATAATTAACTTAGATTAATTATTTAATGGAGGAGAAAATGACAAGGGATAATTAAATAATTTTGATAATTATTTAACTATAGAAGAATCAAAAGACAAATGAATAGATAAATAATTAATAATAATTATTTAACTATAGACTAAATGATGAAAGACAAATAATTAAATAAATAATATTTTATTTAATTATTAAAGAAAGGGATGTTAGCGACGTGATTAAATTTATTTAATTGATCTAGATAGAATAAAGATTAGAAAGTGAATTAATTAAATAATTAAAAATTATTTAATTAATAAAGTAATATGATCAAGGGTAATCAAATAATTAAGGGTATTTAATTATCAGAGGACGACGACTAGGAAAAAATTATGCTCACAGACTTAGGACATTTTTAGTGTCTACATTTTGCCCCTCTTTGACTTAATGCAATTCATTGTGTTATGTCAAAGAAAATTCAGTCAAAGGATACCCCAGTGGAGTCAAGGTACAAGTATGCCCCATCAGGGAAATTTTACAAATTTTCAAAAAAAATTTAAAAAAATTGGAAAATTGTCCTGATAAGACAAATTGGTGGCCAAAAATCCAATGGTGATGATGGGATTGAGTTTCAAGGTCGATGAAGGGGTCAAATTCATGGTCAAAGTTAGCAAAAGGATCTTCCAATAGACAATCTAGGTGAAAAACCCTAATTTTGAACCTATAAATAGCAATTTGAGTTTGAAAAAGGGTCATTTGTGCATTCTCAATTTAGGAATTGTGAGAGCTCTGAGTGATTTTCCAATGAAGATGTCTCTAGTTCCAGATTCCTCCCAATGCGCATATTGGATCTAGAGGTACTGCTGACCGAGGGAGCACCCACCCCGATACGTACTACTAGCCCAAATTTTAAGTTTTTTGTTTTACATGCTTAGGTTAGGAAATAATTTAGCAGGAAATTGCATCATAGAATTTTGCAATGCAATTACGTGCACATTTGATGCAAATCATAAGTGGTTTGTTGCAATCACTCGTCGTGACACAATTGCACTAGGAGGGTAGGGGTAGTTGCAGTGCGGTGCAAACTTGTGCAAATTTTTTGTGTCGCACGTGTGGTTGGGAATGATGCAAAAAACTAGGTGTGACACGTGTGTCATTAAAATGTATGTGAGAGGTGAGTGATGCAATTGCAGTTGTGAGCCAATGGATGTGTGATGCATTTGAAAAAACTGTGACACAATTTCCTGGTTAAAAATTTTCCCCAAACTAGGAAATTTTGACTTAGTCAACTTAGGTTCAATGGGTCAATTGAGGGTCTTAGATTGACATAATGGTTTGCTTGATGATTTTAGGAGTTTCTACCTTTGATTTATACATGAGAGTCAAGACCAGATGTTTTCTAACTATGAGACCAGTTGGGCAAGGATGAGAGACAGGAGTTGTTAGACTTGGGCTTGTTCTACATTACATATATGCCCATGATTAGGGCAAACAGGGGGATGTTGACAAAACTGGTGGAGCGGTGACACTCTGAGATGAGAAAATTCCATTTACCGATGAGGGAAGTGACAATCACCCTCGAGGATGTATATAAGATCCTATGGTTACTAATTCACAGTGAGCAAGTATGCTATGACCCTACTCAAGGACTACAGGCATTGTATGAGTACTATTAGTGTGATGATGATGTAGAGCTCAGGATCTAGGGTTACGAGATCCAATGGGAAACCCTGGCAGAGACATATGACAAGTATGACTGTGTTCTATGCACATTGATAGTAGGCGTGATGATTCTCAACCACAGGGGACACAATTTCTCAATGGTTTGGGGGGAGATGCTCATATCGATGGTTCGCTTTAGGACAGTGTATGTGGGGGACCTGTCTATTGGACATGCTCTACTTTCAGTTTCATGACATCGCTTACATGAGAGACATAACCTAAGTTGTGGGGTGACATTGTTGCCAGTATGGGCTTGGGAGCACATAGTAGTGTTTCGGCCTCCAGTGGCTCGACAACTAGCAGTGGGAGCTCCATACTCCTATTTGTACCAGGGAGCTTTGACACAAACACATGTTGGTGATATGGGTTAATAGATACATGAATTTGACACATTGGTCAACTTCATTTGGAGACCATATAGGACATGTGACCTATGGATCAGGAAGTATGTTCATTTTCCATGGTGTCGACAACCTAGATATCTCATTGGGTGCACTATACAAATGCAACATATTATTGAGATGTATCTCCTGGAGAGGGTTCAAAGATAGTTCAAGGAGAGGTAGGATGTTCCAGTTGGTACAATAGAGTATGGACGGTCCTCGCGAGAGGTGCATCCCTAGGGACCTTAGATTTGATCACTACAGTAGAGTAGGAGATAGATTCCCTTCAGGCATTGGATTGGGAATGGAGAGGAGGGGATGTTGATGTAGGGATGATGCTAGAGTATGATTCCTGGTGGTTGATACACATAATCATTCTGCTTATAGATCTACAACATCTAGTTCCAGTAGAGCATAGGGGTAGGGGCCTAAGAGGCCAACAAGGAGATATGGATCAAAGGGGTTGAGGGAGAGGAGATGATGGATGAGGGGATGGAGGAGGATGGGGGGATGATGGAGGAGATGGATGGGGAGGATGGGGAGGATGGGGAGGAGACTGTAATAGGAGGAGGAGAGATAGAGGATGATGGGAGGCCAAATAGCTACCACCTATCAAGGAGGATGAGGATATGGAGGAGGATTAGCCAGAGGTGAGGGTAATGGTGGAGGTGGCAGGGCAGGAGGGAGAGTAGCACACAAAGATGTTTGCATTAGAGGTGGCACATCCAAAGGCAGAGGCCATGGAGGTTAAGGCAAGAGGAGGGGGGGACAAGAGGAGTAGGCTAAGGAGGAGATGGATGAGGCAGAGAGGGTCCTCCTAGAGAGGATCATCATGGGGGTTGAGGAGGTGGGACTAGATGAGGAGGCTACAAGAGGTGAGTGAAATGCAG
Source organism: Sequoia sempervirens (assembly GCA_007258455.2). Taxonomy (NCBI): domain Eukaryota; kingdom Viridiplantae; phylum Streptophyta; class Pinopsida; order Cupressales; family Cupressaceae; genus Sequoia; species Sequoia sempervirens. Next base: position 7,756 of record VDFB02263545.1, read on the forward strand.
ATCAGAGGATAGTCACCCTTCAAGCATGTGTGTAGGCATTAGAGGCCAAGTTGAGGATTGTGACTACTGAGAGGGATGTTCTTAAGGCCAATAGGGATGTATTCCAGGTTGAGAGATACCTAGTAGTGATTATCCAATAGCAAATATATTAGCAGATGATCAATTTTATGGCTACATGCAGTGGGTTTGTTGTGGAGGTTGTGTGAGAGTATTCTCGAGCTAGCAGGGCCATCCAGTATTATAGATATCTATACAAGAGAGTGGTACATCTAGAGAGGAAGGAGCCCTCCTTTTCAGATATTGATAGTAGATCATGGGGCAGATCATACAACGGGACTCGCAGAAGGTGGACATAGAGCAGGTTTGAGGGGGAGACATCAGATGCTAGATGAGCTACTCCATATGACAAGCCTTCTACCATAGAGCATAGGTCCAAGGATTCACCACACAGGGAGGACAAGGATGCCCCAGGGATAGGAGATTAGAGCAGTTCAAGCTAGGGCCTCCTTTCATTTATCATGTTATATGGACACTGATATTTTTATTACCAAGCCTACGAGCTCCACTTTTATTGGACATGATACCTCATGACATTGTACATGTGACACATTATTTTTTTGAGAGATATATATGATATGATTTTGGTGGCAGCTGATGATATGCATTGTTATATGATTATGCTTTTATGTTTATGATGATGGCATGTGATGTTATAGATGATTATGTTGTGATTATGATGTTTATTGATGCATTTTATATGATTAAGTGATGATGGTTTAATATGCTTTATTATTATGCTTTTTATGACTATGTTATGGATGTTTATGCCTTTGATGATATGTATGGATGATTAATGCAGTATGGATGACCTAATTTGATAGATGCAATGTGATATAATGATGTGATGCATTTATGATTACAGATGTTATAAATGTTTATACTTTTTATGATGGCTATGGATACATTTTATATGATAGTGTGATGCATATATGATAATGAATGTTTATTATGAAATGTATGAATGATGAATCTAATAGAAATGACCTGATTTGATAAGTCCAATGTGATATGAAAATGTATTGATGCAATGGAATGTTTATATGATAATGCAAAATGTAATGATTTAGAATGTTAAATACAAGATGTGATGTGATACGTTATGATATTATTAATGTGATGTAATATGTATGGAATGTAATGTGAGGTGAAATGCAATGTGTGAAAACTAGCATAATGTAGTGCAATGTGATGTGAAACACAATGCTATGTGACATAATGGATCATGATGTAACATGCAATATGATATGGAATATGATTCTATGATGCAATGTATAATGCAATAAAATATTACTATGATGATGCTAATATGTTAATTCTATATGGTTGATCTCTATGTTTTTGTATTTTCTTATGCAAATATATGTGACGTAATATGATAATGCTATCTATGATGATGATGTATTCTTATGATGTTGTCTAACATGATTATGTATGCAAGATGTTTTTGTGTCTCACAAGAATCTTTCAAGATGTAGATGGAAGAAATGTTACCACGAAAGAGATGGAAGTTAGCGAGAAAAAGGAAAAGAAGATGGAGATGGAAAGTTAGACAGGAGGTAATAAGGGACCAACTTTCATACTTTTATATTTATCATAATTGGGAATCAAAATTGTCACAAATGGAACACAAACACCATGGTATGACATAGACCAAGGTGTGAAAGGTGACCATTTGTGAGAGAAAATTAGTCAAAATACAAGGAATGCCCCGACTCATACTAAGGACCCAATTATCCTAGTCTTTTTGCCAAGACAAACCACAAACAACAAGCAAAGAAAAGAGGTCATGATCCATCATCGTCCCTCTAAATCCCTTAATAGGACATCCTCGAGGTAACCAATAACATGACCAAAGACCAATCAAAAAGATAAGACAAACCCAGACCAACAAAGTGTTTGCCAAAGAGAGATAGTGTTTTCCAATCAAATTGGTAGGTTGACAAGGATTGATTGAGAGGTTGAAAAAGGTTGAAAATTTGCTAATGATTATGCCTAGTTTTAGGAGGGACACCTCCTGATTAAGGAAAGATTATTTGACAAGATTGACATGACTGATTGATTTTTTGACAAAGATTGATTGGTATGACCAAGTGATGTGACGATGCCTATTTTTAGGAAAGAAATATCCTGTTGGAGGCAAGAAACACATCTGATAAAGTTGACTAAGTGACTAGTGTTGAGTCCTAATTGCAAGAAAGATACATCCTGCTTAAGGTTAATGACTAGATTGACAAAAGACAAAGTCTAATCTCAAGAAGGATGCATCCTGATAAAAGACAAGAGATAGGACTGAATGGGACAAATGACATAATGCCCCATTCTAATAAGATCAATGGCCTGATCGATTGATTGATGATAAGATAATTGACTGATTGAAGATGAACGATTTTGTTGGTTATGTTTGTATGTTGATTCATGATTTGATTTGAATGATGATTTACGAGACTCGACAAACCTTAAAGGACTAACCTAGGTGGCCTCAAGAGCTCATTGATTGATGGTCTTTCCTACATTATACATGTAGAGACCTTGTAGTTTTACCCAACTTGGCTTTTCCTTATTTTGACAAAAGACTGAGTTATGATTTTATTCGGACAAGCCTAAATGGAATGACCTAATGTCTTGGGGGAACATTTAGGATGAGCCTTTCCTATGTAGCAAATGTACAGAGAAAATGTAGCTCGACCCTACTAATACAAACTAACTCAAACTCAGACTCATACTCTGACTCTGTTTTTGGAATTTTTGATATTTTCTGATGTTTTTGGATTTTGATGTTTTATGATTTTTTTGGATTTTGATGTTTTGAAAAGGATGATCCCACGTGTTATCTTTGCATGAAGATGTAGTTCAAGGAATTTCCCCTAGTCAAGTATAGGATCATTGTATTATTCTAAGGGGAAGTGGTGAATGCAAAGGATGATCACGAAGGAAAAGGATGCTAAATGTCAATGGTTCTCAGGCCCTGGAAGGATGACGAAGCTTTATTATGAGTGAGTGACATGTTCGAATAGATGAGAAGAAGGATGGAAGACCAAATGGAGTGACAGTAGACGGAGGAGCATAGCCTGACTACACACAGTGCCTATTTTCCAGGTTTTCACCATGGTTCTTATCTAAAGCGCCACCGAAGTGGTTTTCACTTTTGGACGAATTATTTCTCTTTACTATTTTTTAATTTTTTCCATTTTTTTATTTTTTTGTTGTCACCAAGATGCCTATTTGCCAAGTTTTCATCAAGGTGACTATTTTTTTTATTTTTTTTATTTTTGACTTTTTAAAGGGGATACTCTGAGAATCAAGTGTAGTACTTGTGAAGATGCATGTTGTTGATAGTTTTGTACAATCTTTCTCCTTTAGGGTAGAAATATAATAAGAACCTGATCCATATGATGTTGTGATGATGTAAGGTCCCAAACAATTAGGTTCAAACTTTTTGGGTTTCTCCCATTCTGCTTGATTCTTCATATTTTCTTTCAGGACTAAGTCACCAATGTGAAAGCTTTTGGGTCAAACCTTCTTATTTTAGTTGTGTCAAAGATGATTTTGATATGCTTGCAAATGTGTCAAAGCATTCTCTCTTTTCATCCAGTAACTCTAGCTCATGTAGACAGGATACAAGGTATTCTTCCTAATCAATCAAGCCTTGCATAGAGACTTGAAGGGATGGTAAATTGACCTCTATAGAAAGTATGGCTTTGGATCCATAGACAAGGGAATATGGTGTGGCTCATATAGGAGAGTGGGAACTACTATGATAGGCCCATAAAGCAGGATTGAGTTGTAGGTGCCAGTCACGACCAATGTCATTGACAGTCTTCTTTAAGATTTTAGGATAGTCTTATTAGATGCCTCGGCTTTTCCATTACCTTGGGGGTAATACGGAGTAGCAAAGTGGTGTTGAACATGGAATTTTTTAAAAATCTCACAGACATCCTAGTTCTTAAAAGGGAAACCATTTTCTATAATAATGGACTACAAGATACCATAGCGACAAATGATATAATTTAGGATGAACTTGGCTATCTACTTTCCAGTAATGTAATTCAGTGGGATGGCTTCGATCCATTTTGTAAAGTACTCAATAGCGACAAGGATAAACTTATTTCCATTAGCAGAGGTGGGATGGATCTTTCCTATGAGGTCGATTCCCCACTGAGAAAATGGCCATGGTGAAGTAAGTGGCTCTAGTTCCTGAGCTGGTGCATGTATAAGATCTCCATGAATCTAGCATTGGTGACATTTCTTCACAAAATTATAAGCATCACGTTCCATTTTAGGCCAATAATATCTCGTTCTCATGAGATTTTTGGCTAAGTCCAGACTAGCATAGTGAGCTCCACATATACTGTTGTGTACCTCTTGTAAGGTTGTTTATACTTCATTTGATTCAAGACATCAAAGGAGGGAACTATCGAGAGTCTAAAGCGACAAAGGGTATCTCTGATAATGGCATATTTGGATGCTTGTTAGATAAAGGTTTTGTGTTGGTTAAGGGACAAGTCTGGAGGGGTAATTTGGTCATGTAAATAGGCATATATGTCTTTTTACCAAGGAGATTCAAGACCAAGAAGTTCACACACAAGTTCAGTTTTAGGGACATCAAACACAGGGATCAATAGTTGTTCTACCAAGAACTCATATTGTGAAGCATTATTAGGAATGTCCAAGAGAGATCTGATTATAGCCATTGCGTTAGTTGCCTTGTTTTAGATTCTTGGTATTCGCTCAAAGGAAATATTATCATAGTATATTATGAATCTGTCTACCATGTGCTTGTAGGGAATCAATTTCCCATCCTTGGTGTCATAATCATCATTAACTTGCTTAATCACTAACTAAGAATTTCCATAAACTTGAAGTTCCTTAATTTTCCATTTTATTGCCATTCAGAGTCCTGTCAATAATGCTTCATACTCATCCATGTTATTTGTGCATGGAAATGTTATTCGTAATTACTTGGGAATGGAATCTCCTTGAGGTGTGATGAACAAAATACCAGCTCCTAAACAATGACTCATGTAGGATCCATCAAAATACAATTTCCATGTTGTTGGTGTTTCTAGAACAAAGATTGATTCATCTGAGAAATCGAATATCAAAGGATGGTCTGCTTTCACTGGTGCATCTACGAGTTGATCAGCTATCACTTGTCCCTTTATTTCTTTTTGATCAATGTACTCAATTTCATATTCATTTAGGATCATAACCCACTTAGCTAGTCTTCTTGCTAGAGCTGCTTTGTTGAGAAGGTATTTCAAAGGATCAATTTTGGCAATAAATTTTGTCTTGTGATTTAGCATGTAGTGTCTCAATTTCTATGTTGAAAATACCATTGCTAGAAATTACCATTCAATAGGGCTATAGTTCAATTCATATCCAACTAAGGTGTGACTAATATAATAAATTGCTCGTTCTTTGCCATCATTGTCATTCTGTGCTAACAATTCCCCTAGTGTTGATGTAGTTGTTGTCACATATAGTATCAAATGTCTTCCTTCAATTAGAGGCATGAGAATTGGTAGAGTTAATAGATAATTATTGATTTTATCGAATGCTTCTTGGTATTTTTCTTTCCAATTAAAGGGAATTCCTTTGCATAACAGATGTTGGAATAGATGGATCATGTCTGCTAGCTAAGCATTGAACCTACCAATTGATTGTAATATTCCTTGTAATGTCCTTAACTAATATTGGTTGGTGTTGGCATGTCCAAGAGAGCTTTTATTTTGGTGGGATCAACTTCTATTCCTCTGCAAGAGACAATATATCCTAGGAGTTTTCCTTATTGGACCCCGAAAACACGTCTTTGGATTTAGCCTAAGTTGGTACTTTTCAAGTCGGGTGAAAATATTGTCTAATACTGCTAAGTGTCCACTTCATTCTAGAGATTTAGAGAGAATATCATCAACATATTCTTCCATAAGTACATGCATATAGTCATGAAAAATAGTGGTCATGGCTCTCTGATAGGTATCCCTAGCATTTTTAAGCCCAAATGGCATGACATTCCAACAGAAAGTTCCCCAAGCACATGTGAAAGTTGTCTTTGGTTGATCTTCAGTGGTGATTCTTATATGATTATAACTTGAGAATCCATCCATAAGTGATAACATTTCATATCCAACAATTAGGTCTACTATGATGTCAATGTTTGGTAGAGGAAAATCATCTTTGGGAAAAGCTTTGTTGAGGTCTTTGAAATTTGTACAAACTCTGATTTGACCATTGGGTTTGGTGATAGGGACAATTTTTTATATCCAATCTACATAATCAATCGAGTGAATGAATCCAATGTCCAAGAGCTTCTTCAATTCCACCTTGACAAGGAGTGATCTAGGGGTGCATTTTCCTCAACTTTTTTTTGTATGGCTTAACATTTGGTAGTAGTGGCAAGTGATGCAAGACAAGTGTGAGGTCCAATCCAATCATATCAGCATACAACCATGTGAAATTGACTTGTTTTTTTGAAAAGAATGCTATAAACTCAAGCTTTTCCTTGATGGTCAAAGATGTTACTAATTGTATGATTCTGGAATTGTCTTGTGTACCAATGTTTACATCTTCTATTTCTTCTATAAGAAATGATGATCTCTCTCGATCTATAGGGAGACAGTTCAGTCCTCCATCCTCGGGCACCTTAGAGAGGTTTTCACCTTTGGATATGTCCTTTATTTTTACTTTTTTGTGGTCAACAGACGCCTTTCAATTTTCACCTAAAGACCTATTATTTTTATTTTTACTTTTTTCATTTTCACTTTTGCGACTACAGGACAGGATGGCCTCACCAAAGTATGTTTCATAATTGAGTTCTATGGAAAATCCAACCTTATGATCCCCCCTCAATATTTCCTCATGAAGTCCCATGAACTCAACAATGGCTTTGTCATTCTCGAAAATGTCCAAACTTGGTGGTCCTTGTTGATCCCAATCTATGAGTTGAGTGTAGACAAGAGGTAAGCCATCATCAATAATATCAAGAGTCATAGTGTAGGTAGATAGGGTAAAGACAGAAGTAGAGTCATCAGGTTCCTAATAGGAAAAATCAATGTTTTCCCAAAAGTGTTTGATCCACTTTTCTCTTTTCAAAGGGGTTTTTGGACAGGGACTTAGCAGGCTTGGCAAGGGATTAATTGTAAGCATTTGAATAAATTATTTTTCTAGGGGAGGCTCATCAAATACTCCAAACAGTTTATCAAGGTCCATGAAAATAGTGGAGTATAGGGAATCCCATTCATATTCATTGGAATTGGCATCATAATCCCAAGGGTCCTTGTATGTCTCAATCTCATCTAAAGCATTAGTAGCTACACTTGAGGATAATTCGATACCCTAGAGATAGTCACTTTTACTAGTACAAACCCTAGCCCTTGATTTTTTATTATCTTAGAGGTTGCAAGGGTTCCATCATTCCTTGTTTATTTAGGCCAAGACCACTATGTCCATCATATCCTTGTCGCTTCATTATTTGGAACCCTTTTGGATACTACTCAACTGACAATTTCTTTGGGCTACAAGGGATGTGGTTTTCCATATGACTTCAATGATTTAGGTAATTTTCTAATGAAAAAGAGACTCTTCATGTTATATTCTCTGCATCCTCTCTCCTGGATCTAGATTTTGGGAATGGAAGGTGTGGTGAATGGGGTAGATAATTTTACAAGAGTGAATGGATCAATGTAGTGGGATGGAGTGGTGGATGAAGTGGAAGGTGAGGCCTCTTAAATGATAGACACCTAGAATAGTGATTTTAGTGTCATTGTGTGGGAACTTGAGGCATTGGTGGTAGGTGGATGGAATAGCCCTCATGGCATGAATCCATGGCCAGCCAAGGAGAAGATTATAATACAAATCTAGATCCAAGACATGAAATACTATGTCCTATATTGTTGGACCAACTCTCAAAGGAAGTGAAATTATGCCTTTGAATAAATGCTCAACATCATCATAAGCTTTGATTACAATTCTCTTGGTTTAGTCAATACAATTCTTAGAGTATCCCAATTCTTTCACCAATTTTAGTGAGCAAATATTCAAACCCGCTCCACTATCTACTAGGACTCGTTTGATCTTGTGTTTATTAATGCATATGTCTAGGTGTAGGGGATCATTATGATCAAATTTTGGTGTAGAAAAGTCTTGCTCAGAGAAGGTGACATGGTGCAACATAGTTAGGCATCCAACCATGGCCTAAAATTCATTGACATCTAGGTTAGCAGGAACATACGTTTCTTGTAATGCTTTTTCAAGGATGGCTTTGTGTTGTGGGGATATGCAAAGGAGCTCCAAGATAGAAATTTGTGTGGGGGTTTTTCCTAGCTGATCAAGGAGATTATATTGACCTTTTGGCTATGAGTTAGATGGAGGTCCTGGAATAGTTATCTTGGTTCGACAGGTAATAACTATTGGAAACAAGCAACACTAAGAGGGGGGGTGAATCAGTGTTGTGCAAAGATTGAACTTTATTATCCTATCATTTAACTTACTTAACCATTCAAAAAAAGAAACATGCATCAACAAAAAGAAAATAATCACAACACCATAACACCAAAAATTTTACATGGAAACCCTGTTAGGGGGAAAACCATGATGGATGGCCAATCCACAATATAATATGAGTATACCCAAAATGAGAAGTACAAAATGGGAATGCACTTGCATTTAGGCTCACTTCCTAGAGCTCACTGCTCTAAAATGATTTGGAATAGATCCAAAAGATGAACTAACGAAATAGTATCCATAATGCCTTATTACAGTTCCAATTAAGTTCTATAGATAATATGTTGTCCTTCTGACTGATTCAACAATTTTGCTCTGCTCTGCATAACTCACACTTCAAAAAACTTAATGCATAAGTGAAACTATGCATAATTTCCTAATCAATCTTTCTGATGATCGCAACTCGCCACCACACTTCTTTTTTTTGCATCCCAAATGATATATCGATTCTCTTATATATATTCACATCTAGAAATAAAATCGCTATAGGTCGATCTTAATAAAACTTGGAAATATTATCAATTGTCGGCCCAAATTTTCAATGTGGATCTAACACCATCACTTAGACTATAGTTGGGACCCATAATTAAATATTTGAACATAAAAACATTTTAAATAATTTCACTTTACACATCCATAACGCGTCACATTCACTGAGTCAGCTACAATGAACAAATAGACAAAAAACATCCTACCAGACCTCCAAGCTCGTACAACAACTAATGCAACAGCATAAAATTCAATAATAAGATAGCGTACATGCTCAACAAGCAATCTCGGGGATCCACAACTGAAAATGATGATCCGGTGAAGTAAACAAATTAACTAACTAACCGGATACCCTATTCTTCAAGTATTTTGTCGGTAACACACCGTATTTCACTTTATCTACTGGTATGATTGGATGTTGATTTGAGGACCATGGAAATGACTTCAATTTCCATCAATGACAACACTAGAATCCATATGCCAACAATCTCCCCCTTTGGCATTGATGGCAACACTTAGTGAAAAATGACTAAGTGTCAAAACTAGTAAGTACACTGCCAAAATTCAGAATACTAGTCCCCCTAAGAATTTCAAGGCATTTTTCACTACACTCTTTCCCCCTTTGACATCAATGACAAAATTGGGGAATCCAAAATTGCAAAGTTGTACAAACATAACCTGAGACTTACAAAAAATTGAAGACTGTATATGCAAAGTTATTCTTCATTCCACTTAAGTTTGATTCCCAGACACTTCTCAAACTCTCCAAAATGGTTATATGACCACAAAGTAGATATGACAAAAAAATTGTTGCTTCGAGACTTACCAGATTAGGAGCAGCCATAGCATCTTTAGCTTCTTTCAGAGCATTTACCATTATCTTAATATTTGGACGTATGAGTCCCCTAAGTTCACATACTCTGCCAATAATCCTTTCATTTTCAAGTTTTAGAATCTTTGTTTGGTTGAGCAAGGACATCACCTTACTTTCTTGTTTACAAACACTACCGGCTAATGGTTCAAAAGTATTGGAAATAGTGACCAACTATTGTTCAATATCTTTCACCTTCTTCTCATTTGCTTTAGTAAATTTTGACAAGACCAAGCAAGATTTGTACACTTTTCCTCCTTCAGACATAGTACCTTGAATATTTTTCATGCAAGTTCCTAACAGAGCTTTGTCTTTGGCAATCAATTCATTTAGGCTACCAACTCTCTTCTCCTTGAACTCCTTTTTCACTTTAACCAAAGCATATTTCTCAAAAGATTCAAAATGAGAATCTACATAGTTTATTAGCTTCTTTAACTCACCGGAGGAGGAACCTGACGAGTCCAAAACATAAGTAGGCATTAATTTATGTAAAACTTCAAATGCAAGTTTTAGTAGTTCACTGTCCTCTATGTGATATTTTAGTATTTTCTCATTTTCTTTGGCTTGAGCAATTTTAGTGACCTTCATCATCTGAATTGGATATAGATTAGATAGGTTAATTGAGCTTTCATCCCACTCAGGATTTGACTCTTCCTGTTGCTCCAATAGAGATTCCTTCACTTCCTCTATTCTGATTCCTTGAACATTTTCTTTTTCAACCTTGGATTCTTATTCAGGACTGACTTTAGACATTTCAACTTCTTCAGTATGCACCTCCTTTTCCTCAACTAGCACCTCAATAGGAACCTTAGTTACCATATGTGTCTTTGTATTTTTCTCATTAGGAGAAGTTAGAATATCCTCAAATTTTGGAGGATCAAATACATTTATGTTCTCCTCATTCACATTCTCTTCTAATTCATTTACCTCCATATTCACTTCCTCATTTCCTTGAACATTTTCAGTATTGATTTCCTCAATGTTAATCTTATCCCTTGAAAAAAATTCTTCCAAAATTTCCTTAGTTTCACTGACAACAGCATTAGTTTCACCAATCATTAGTTTATTTACCTGTTTTTTACTCTTAAATTCCTTTTTAGCTTTTTCAAGGAATAAATCCATTTCTTCAATTGTCATTTTTGGGCACAAATTGGCAAGAACTCTCTTCCTTGTATTTTCTTCTTTTGATCTAGCACTCAACCTCCTAGACTCCAAAGCATCATATAGACTTGTAGGAAAACCAGACATGATTTCAACAAGGACTTTATTGAAAACATTCATAGGCTTTATTGTTTCTTCTTCAATAATTCTCTTACCGGATTCATCAAAGGTCTCATACCAATCACAGAGTGGCTTGAGATTTCCATCTTTCACCACTGCATTCTCAACTTCCTCAATAGACATACTGGGCTTGTCAATTTTAGCCTTTTTCTTTGCTTCTTCTCCTTTTCCTGATGATTTTCTCTTATTAAATTTGACAGCCTATGTACCAATAGCCTTTATCTCTCTTACTACTTCTAAATCAGTTTCTTCCTCTTCATCTATAGACACAACTTTGTAAGATCTTGTGCTTTTATTCTTCTTCCTTTTTCTAGAAGCCTCAGCTTTATTTGACTGAGCTACAAGGGAACTTCTAGTGTGAGCAAGAGATGTTCCCAGACCATTTGATTCTTCCTTTTCTTTCTTTTTAGCTGCTTCAGCATCATCTCTTTACCTTCTCACTTCTTTCATTTTTTGTATAGGAATTCTCATACTCTACAAAAACTTCTGTCTCTTTTCTTACCCTTCTGACTATCATGGGATTTTTCAATTCTGAATGAACCTACAAACTTTTCTCTACATAAGTACCAAACCTTTCTTCTCCCTAATCCAATGGTGAATTCAGAAATTGTTCAGCATACATCCTCAAAATGTTCTCATCTACTTCATAACCCATAGGCATGATCCAAACTATTCTAGGATCAGCAGCTTCCATATAGCATTGGTCAATGTCTATCATGAAGCAAATAGTGTCTTTGTATTGCTCTACTATTGAAGCAAGAATTCTTTCTCCAGTGTGCATCAAATTATGAAAACTTTTAAAGTGTCCCCATAGGATTGTATTGCGGGTATGTTGATCACCTAGTCCACATAACATATTCCATATCTAAACAGCTACTGACATATCATTACGCCATTGAACTTTACCAACTCCCGGTACCTCACCTGAGAAGTAGAAAAACAAACATATCAGCAAGTTACCATATTTGAATATGTTCTTCTTATCCTTCTTGATTTTTCCCAAATTCATGAATAACTGGCTTCTGAGCAGTTCACATAAATCATAGTCTACATTATGTTTAACCATTTCATATGTTGCATAGATAATTGTGCCAGATACTGAATTGTCCTGACTTGAGTGATAAATATTATAGCCGATAACCATTGATGCAAATTTTACATCCACTATGGCAATATCATCTATCATCATTGCCCTTCTGTCCCATTTCAAGCCTGTCGCATTAGTAACCTTATCATTCTTCATAGACTTCAAAATTGGAAGTCCACCAGTGGAATTTAGTCCTGTAACTGCACATATAGCTTCTTTTGCTATTTTTAATGGCACATCCAACCACATGAATTCATCATGGACATGGCTCAACATATATCAAACCCATTCATCTTCTTCAAATATGGGGAATTTCACAAATTGCACAAATTTCTTATCTTCTAGGGTTTTAAATTCCAGTTTCACAGTATAATCTTCTTGAATTATATGATGAGAGTACAAATCCATCAAATGAGAGGTTCCCAAATCTTCAATGTTTGCATGCACATAAGCCCTAATATCCTCAATATGCAGGACTCCATATGACACTGATGAAAATGCACCTAAGGGATATGTATCTATGAACTTATATGGATGCCATTTGAACTTTGGATGCAACCTATCCTTAACTTCGACTACCAGAGGAGTAGACATGATTGCAATCACACAAATTTACAGGTTTTCAATAAATACCTTTTGGGGACAAAAACAAAATTTGATTGTAGATTCTCCTTATGCTTGAGTCTCTCCATAAATTCGCAACGATCACTTTGAAGCTCTCCAAACCACTTTTCTCCAAATGTAATATGGAAAATGAGGGTTGAATTCATTCCTTTTATTGTCCACATACCTAACTCCTTTATTTTCCAATAAATGCCCTTTCCCTAACTCATCTAGTTCCCTTCCTCTCAGGCACCTTATGCAGATCCCCAATATACTTCACTAATGCCTTTAATTCATTTCACAACATCTGCATCAACTCTTACTGGACAATTCGGATTCTAGTATCATTCACTTTCTAGAGGGGGGTTTAAGAGTTTTTCTTGATAGCTCCCCCTATGCCAGAGACCTAAAATTAATTTCCTGAGGAATTACCAGAAGTTGCTTCTGGTGCAGGCCCATTTCCTTCTACAGAGGGATTCTTCTTCACCCATTTCTTCTACATTTGATTCCTAATCACATCAGTAGTGACTTTTCCTTTTCCTTTAACATCCTGTTGCATGTTCTGTTTTACCAGACCTCTTCTATTCCAACAAAATCCAGTGATGTGGCCAAATTTGTTGCAATTGTAGCACACAACACTTCTCTATCTAGGCCAACTGTTCCACTAGCTTTGACTTGATCTACATTTATTAGAAATATGTCCAAATCTATTGCATGCATAGCATTTGATATCTCTATGAAATTTATTCATCACAATTCTGCATTCACTTGACTTATGACCATACTTATAGCAATTGAAACACTGACCTGAGAATGATGGTCTTCTTGTGTTCACCCTACTCCTGCACTGAGAAGCCATATGACCAAATTTGTTGCAAACATAACAATATCCATTAAATCTTTGAGCATTTAGTTTCCTTACTAGATTTCTTTTGGCTCCTTTCATCTGACTTCCTTGTCTGAATATTCCTTGTTTGGAGTTCCTTTGTCTAAAGTTCCTTTGTCCAAATCTAGAACTTTTTGCTTCTTCATATCCAAGACCTCATCTATCACCATCAGTCCTCTATCCTTTAATCATTTCATAAAGTTTGGTTGAGCTTGCTTTGAATTTCTCCTTATACTCATTTACAATAGCAATTTCATCTCTGAGATCATCAAGTTGATTTTCAAGCACTTCTTCATTGTTCTTGGATTGCTCCAATTCATTATCTAGTTGGATACATTGTTATGAATTTCCTTTCAAAAACTATGCAATATTTTCTTCATTCTTCTTTTTGTCGTCAATCTCCTTGGTCATTCTCATCATGATAGATTCCATCTCACACTTCAAGAAAACATTCTCTTTGGAAAAAATTTCACATTCTTTTGTTTTCTCTTTTAGAGCCAGACTGAGTTGTTCATCTTCCATGCTTTTGTTCTTTTGTTTGATTTGACCACATAATTCCTTTATTTTCTCCCTTGATTCATTGATTTTGTCTTTTAATGACTAAATGAACTTTTCTACGTTCTCAATATTTTCTTGCAGTTCCCAGTTCTCAAATTTTGACTAGTCTAGATCATCAAGGGCCACCATAAGTTGATGTTGAAGACTACTTGTATCCATTCAAAAACACCTTCCAACATCTCCCCAAGCTATAAGACTTCTTTTGAGGAACTAGATCTGATACCAATTGTTGGAAACAAGCAACACTGAGAGGGGGGAGGGGGTGAATCAGTGTTGTGCAAAAATTCAACTTTATTATTCTATCATTTAACTTAGTTAACCATTCGACAAAAGAAACATGCATCAATAGAAAGAAAATAATAACAACACCATAACACCATAATTTTTACGTGGAAACCATGTTAGGGGAAAAAACACGGTGGATGGCCAATCCACAATATAATATGAGTATACCCAAAATAAGAAGTAAAAAATGGGAATGCACTTGCATTTAGGCTCACTTCCTAGAGCTCACTACTCAAAAGGATGGGCTCACTACCCTACAATGATTTGGAATAGATCCAAATGAGTGAACTGATGAAATAGCATCCACAATGTCTAATTACAGTTCTAATTAAGTTTTGTAGATAATTTGTTGTCCTTCTAATTGATTCAACAATTCTACTCTGCTTTGCACAACTCGCACTACAAAAATCTTAATGCACAAGTGAAACTATGCATAATCGCCTAATCGCTCTTTCTAATGATCACAACTCACCACCACACTTCTTTTTTTCACATCCCAAATGATATATTGAATCTCTTATATATATCTACATCTAGAAATAAATCACTATAGGTCAGTCTTAATAAAACTTGGAAATATTATCAACTGTCGGCCCAAATTTTCAATGTGGATCTAACACCGTCGGCCAGACTATAACTGGGACCCATAATTAAATATTTGAACATAAAAACATCTTAAATAATTTCACTTTACACATCCACAATGCGTCACATTCACTGAGTCGGCTACAATGAACAAATAGACAGAAAACATCCTACTGAACCTCCAAGCTCGTACAACGACAAATGCAACACCATAAAATTTAGTAATAAGATAACGTGCATGCTCAATAAGAAATCCCAAGGATCCACAACTTAAAACGATGATTCGGTGAAGTAGATAGATTAACTGACTGACCGGATACCCTGTTCTTCAAGTATTATGCCAATAACACATAGTATTTCACTTTATCTGCCGGTATGACTGGATGTTGATTTGCGGACCATGTAAATGACTTCAATTTCCATCAATGACAACACTAGAATCTATATGCCAACAGTAACAACACATTTTGAACTCGGCTTGTTTATGGTAATAGTGGCAATGCAACCATCAAAGGGACTCACATTAAGGATGATAGTGTTGTAATCGTGTTTGACTGCGGCATAATTGGCATTTTTTTTGTTCCTCGAACTTATTGGTTATTTTTCTTGCAACCTTCAACCCTAAGGAGAAATAAAATGCCTAAACTAGGGGATTACAGATTTAGGACAAGGAATATGCACTATCAACAGGTTGAAGACAAGAAAATCTAATGAACAAGGCTATGAAAGCCTTCTACACTTTGAGCTCCACAGGACTCAGGAGGGTGCTCTCAATTGTAGGCCTGAATGCATGAAAAGCATATGCCAAACAACAAACTATAAACCTATGAAATTGGATAGTTCTCAGGTATATGAATGATAGGTATTTGTATTCTACCAGGTTCAAGCATAATCCCACTTGCATTGAACATTACTAAGAATAAATAATTTAGATATCTTCATCTCAAACACATAGAGGGTTAACAAGTAAAGTTCTCCCAAATTCAGCCTCTATACTCTTTCAAACACCATGAAGATACAAGGAACATAAATAACTTAAACAACAAGAAAAAGGAACAAAGTAACAGATATTTAAATGATTTGATTTGTTTTTTATTTTGTCTTAGGCTTTTCGATAAATCAGTGCCTAATCATGGACCATGGAGTCAAATATAAAACCACAACAGAGATCCTATTAGAAAATTAAGTTCAACCAATGGATTTAAAACATGTTAATGCCTTACATTAACAAACCCACTCACATTTGTCATAAATTTCTACTTACAAATCCCATTTGTGCACTCAAGATTATACTTATCTGATCAGAGTAATTTAACTCTTTACTTGAAAGATAACCATGGCCAAATAACACAATCGTGCAAGAAAGTTGTGACAAAAAACTCAAACAATCCTTGATATATTGAATTCATATAATCA
Organism: Sequoia sempervirens; assembly: GCA_007258455.2. Lineage (NCBI taxonomy): Eukaryota > Viridiplantae > Streptophyta > Pinopsida > Cupressales > Cupressaceae > Sequoia > Sequoia sempervirens. The sequence continues at coordinate 24,376 of VDFB02263545.1, forward strand.
AAAGCATACAAATCTAGAGACAACTTTACAACAATAATATAATGTTGCACAAATTGGCTAACATTTTCTCATAAAACCCAGCTATTACAATTTACATACTCTCTTTACAACTCAAACTCAACACTATTCTACCTTATTCACCTAATTCAAAATTTTAGAACATGTACAAAAGAGAAGAAGAAAGAAGATATAGATGAAGAAGAGACCTTAAAATCCATCTGTGAAAGACACCAGGCACCTTCAGCTCCCTTGATCTTTAACAACCCCTAAAGAAGTTCCAATATGCTCTTTGATTCATGCATCTTGCCTTTGCCCTGCAACTGAAAATATTCCCTTTCTGGAAAACTCATCATTTGTCTTCATTTTCTCTTTACCCACGTTGAAAAATATCTTGTTGTAGAGAATATTCAGTTAGTTGTGAAAAAACTTTCACTACAAAAATCTCCATCTCCCCTGTTCATTTACCCTTTTATTTGTAGCTCTAAGCCTCTATTTTGCTCTATAGGTGAAAATATTATACTACCACTGAAAGGAAACTCTCATTCTTTCCTTTTGTGCTATAAAAAACACATTTACCTGTGTATATAATATCCCGTGTCTCTTTTGTTTTATTTCATCAACAAAGTAAAATATTAATTTTACTTTAAAACCAAAGTCTTTACTTTATGCGGCTAAAAAAAAAATTTACACCCGTGCCTTTTAACTACTCCATGCCTTTCAAGCTTTTATCGCACATCTCCAATTTGATGTGCAAAATAGAAACTTATTAGCGATGATGATATTTGATTTTATCAGGCAATAAAATATTTTACTTGGGCCTTTGTTTCTTAATTCTCCAGCAAAGAAACTTTTGATTGTGTTTCACTCGAGTAAAATTTTATCACCCATGCACATATATTTCACTTTTATTTTCCCATCAACAAATAAAATTTCATTTGTGAAATCATTTAATTTACCCTCTCATTTATTTCCAGCAACATCCGGGCCCACCACATTTACCCAAATTTGGCAAGCATTTTCATCGCTCATCGTACATACATTATGGAATAGGTCAACCCTGTCTCGCCAATCGCTAATATATTTGAAAAAAAAAATACCAATTAGCGATGCTCGATAATAACTATGTAGCCCATCTCATCGCTCATCGCGGATATATTTGGAAAATCTAAATATCAATTGGCAGTGCACAATAAGAGCAGAAGATGCCCTAATTTTGATGCCTCCACCATTTGAGTCCTGTGTTCTGCAACTTCTAGTCCTACGTTTTGCAACTTCCATGGATGTTGGAAATGTCAAGCTATTGTTAATAGTAGTCAACCTACAACTCCATCTTCATTTATCTAGATGTGCATTCACCATTTTATTTCACATTTCACATTTCACTGCCTGTAAATCCCAACTGTGCATTTACATTTTTACTTCCAACACAGAAAGTTTTAATTCTTTTTCTCTCGACTGTAGAAGACTCTTATTCACCAGTGCATTTCACCTTTGATTTATTTCTACCATCATCAAATAATAATATTTGAAATTTTACAACCCCATCTTTATTTTGCACAAACACCTCCCGGCAAACCATTGCACATTGCTCTTCCAGCCAAAAAATGGAGAAAGTTATTGGCAATGATCACTCATCACCAATAGGATGGGGAAGGTGAGCACTCAATCCGCAATGGGCGATGGAGAGGAACCACCATCGCTCATCATGAATGCAAATGGGATATGAAAATCAAATCAGCGACTAGCATTGGAAGCTTTGTCGTGAAGCTGTGTTGTCGTGCTGTCATGACTTCGACCAATAGAAAGCAAGAATTAAACTTGTTTTTTCTCCCAAAAATTTGAAATTGCAATTATGTTTTCCCTAAATGCATCTTTTACAAATGCACAATATTTAAAATATTGACAATATTTTAAATATTGACATTTGAGAACATTAGGAAATAGGCAAATTTTAATTACGACTGTGGCCCAAATAGAGAAATTTTATTGTGCACAAACGATGACCCCTGGAGCTGAGATTCTTTGTGTGTGGTCATAATCAATTGTTTAGAGAAAACCCATTTTCTCTAATTTTTCCCAGACATCAAAAATCAGGTACCTCCTTTGTTTACCACACCCAAAATGTATTAAAATAATGCATCATATGACCTCTATTTTTTTATGAAAATGGATATGTAGAGGTTTTAGAACAAAAAAATAAATGGGTTGTCTTTATATTTTCAAAATTTGAAACTTTTTAGAACACCCATTTTGGCCATGTTGCAGTCAGAAAATGATTAGTTAACATATCAAAGCTCATCCAGGAGGCATAAAACTGAGTAGGAATGTAAAAACCTAACCCAAGAATGCAGTGCAACAAATAGATTGGAAAAAAGGATCCTGAGCTGAAATATATTAATCCTCAAAGTTGCTCTCTTAGACTTTTCTGAAACTGTTGATTCTCGCACCTTGAAAAATTTCATCTGGAATGGGCTTTAAAAAAATATGAATTGAGATTTTGGGGTACTAAAAACTAGAAAAGTGGTAGATAATAGCATATAAAATCATAGGGAACAACCACTTTCACACATAGGTTAAAAGGTTGCAAAATAAAAATTCAAATGTGAGGCCACTTTCTATAGATTTACATTGTCTAGTTTGCAAATCTGAACTTTTTGCAAATAGAATCAAGCTAGGAAACTTGAAAAATGGATTCATGGGGCTATTCCAAATAACATAAGGCTTCATTAAGATGTAGATAATTATGGGAAAATATCAATTGGGCTCAATACTCAATAGACACAAAGATGGCCTACTCAAAAAGGTGCAACATGTGTAAACAACAAACCAACTTTTGGACCTTAAACCAATACTTCAGAAACTCACCAAAATTGATCCAAGGAGGCTGCAAATGGTCACACGCCATCTCTGATAGGTGCTCAACACTTCCCCAAAGTGAATTTTCATGACAATTCATGGGTGTCAAATTATGAGCTCCCAAAGTGAGCTACTTAGGCTTATTTTGTAGGGTACTTATGAGTGCATTAGGCAAAATTTTACATGGGCCCTCAAAAATTTAGCCCAATTTTGGAGGTCCTGATAGTGGCTCCGACTGGGGATGCATGCCCCTTGCAGGCATGGTGAGATTCCAAATCTCTAGGAAAGAAAACCATGTGCCTTGTCGATTGGGAGCTCCAGAACTGCTCCTTTATTCAAATTTCTTTTTAAACTTCATCTGGTGACCCCAGGCCACCAAATGAAAAATGGGAATCAACATTCACCTTTGTCAAACACAATTCTGTAAAAAGAGTTGATCTCCCTCAACTCATGCTTGCACTTATGAAACCACAACAACATAAACAACTACACCTTTGCAAACACAAGTATCAGGCTGCCTTTGTCCAAGTGAAAACTTGCTCTCTATTCAACTTTGTTGTCAAGTGGCAGCCAAATCACATATGCCATATCACTATCAATCTCTTCATTCTTTGATTTTGTATCAAGTGGCAACATCCAAAGATAGTGGTCAAGAACACATGAAAGCATAGTTTGATCACAACTATCTGCCTAGTTAAACATGTTAATACCTCCTAACAGACAATCATATACAACATTATCATCATATTCATAATCACTATGCATCTGAAAGTTAGACATACTTTCAAAATATTGATTATCATGTGGCAACAACTGACCATATTCATTATTTAAACCATTTTTAGACTGAAAACAACTTTCTTCAATATCTTGCACATTGCCACATTTTATGAAAACTCCTTCTAGCTGACAAAAATAGCACTCACATTCTGCTACATGGTTGGTACTATTAAAATCATTTTGTTCATTAGCTTGCATATCAAAATTTAAACCATCATAAGAATTTACTAGAAGATCTTTCTCATCATGCAAGCTATCTCCAAGTGTATGCAAAGAGATACACTCATGCATTGGCACACTCTGCAACTATACTTCATCATGCCAGTATTGAGAGTCATCAGAGATTTATGACTCATCATCATCTTTAGTCATATGATCATCTTCTGAACATAACATGTCAACCTTTTCAATATCACAAGCTTTCTCAACAACAAGAAATTCTAGTTCAGAAAGATAATCTAATTTCTCATTGAAATTAGCATCCATATTCACATTCAAAAACTCATGACTAGGCTCATTCAAGTCAGCAAACAAAGACTTGTCTAGATCCGCATTAAAATCTTCAAAACTTAGCTCATCAGATATGCAATCTTTATGGTCATCTACTACTTCAAACTCATCAAAACAGATTTCTAAGTTTGTATCAACATGCACACTATCATACCCATCATACAATGCATCATTACCATCAAAAGGTTGCTTGTCTTTAGTCAAATTATCATATGGTGATCAGCTAGTTCATTATTGGAGGGAATATCAAAGATACATGCATCATATCTTGCACCTTGAAGATCATCATCACTGTCAAATTCAATAGGAGTAGCACACAACAACTGAGAGTTGTTCACATGTGTATATTTTCGATATTGAGTGGTCAATAGATCTGAAATTTTTTCACAACTTAATAGATCATTGCTTTGATTCATTGTTCCAACCACTTCCTCTTCTTGACCTTCACTTGAATTGGATGCATTATCAAATTGCAAATCAAGATACATCAAGGTGTCATCATCTTCAAAATCTAAGAACTCAATGGGTTGATCATAAATAGGAGTTCCCCAATCATAAGAGATTGGATTACTAGCAACCTTATCAGAAGCATGGTCACCACGAATCATAGTGAATAGGTTGCCCACTTCTTCCTTCCTACTTACTTCTGAGTTGTCACAACATCAATCCCCATCTTCTTACATTTCAACATTAGACCAGGTTCCTTCATCAAGCTTTTCATTTTCATCCTCTTGGGGGTAGACACAAACATCTTCTCTATCAAAATGAAAATCATGAATGATCTCTTCATTGCAGCTGCCTATGCTTAATCTTTCAACTTGAAATTCATCACATACTCTATCACTTGCAACTAATAAATTGACATCCTCAAGAGCATTTTCGAAATCAGCAAATTCTTTTGTCTTATCATGAAGACTTGCATCAAGACTACACTAATCACATGTAGATTTGAATTGATCAACTGTATCATCACATTTCTAATCACATATCTCTTCTTGAAAGAGTAAATCCAATTGATATTCTTCATCATGTTCTTGGCTTAGAAGACTTGGAATCCCATTCTTCTTCACAACCTCACATTCATTGCTTGAAGGGAAGGTATCATCAACACAATGTGAACTGAGATGATCATTCAGAAAATTATCTTCATGATTGCAACCTTCAATTGCTACAAAATATGTGCTCTTTATTTTTGCATTTGTAGAAGAAATAGAAGAAACCTCAAATATTTCATGCCTCTCATCATGTCCTTCATCATCATGGCTATAACTTTCAGTTGGGTACATTTATTTTGTATGTTGTTCAAAGACAACTTCCTTATCACTTGATGATGCATCTTTCCTATTTTTTTCCTTCTCATGTGTGCACTTGTCTGAAGAGCTCTGATCATTCACATTCACACAACTGGTGATTTCATCAGCATGTTTATCCAAAATTGAAGACAACAAACTTTGCACATATTCATTCCTTTGTTTCTCCAAACCATTTAAGAATGTATAAGCCATCTACATACTCAGTATTCTGAAATATTTTAATAATGCACTAGATCCTTCCTCATAAGCTCCAAAACACATATGGATACAATCAGGAGTACTAGGTCTTAAATTTTTTGGGATTAGTGACAAGGCAGCAACAAATCTATGACTGAAATCAATGCTTGACTCTTCATCTTGTTTTCTAATTTCCTTTAACCTCATGACAAGGTCAGAGGGTTCCCTTGCAAATTCTTCTCTGTAAGCATTCACTAATTTATCCCAGCAAGGAAATGACTTCTCAAGAAAACTCAAATACCAATCCCAAGCTCTAGCTTCAAGGGATCTAACAAAGAATCTCATCCACATATCCTGGTATCCAAATGAATGTTTCTCCATGAAGCTGGAAAATTTTTTGACATGTGCATCTCCTTCACAAATATTGTACCCATCAAATCTAGGCATCTTCTTATAGACTTGAGCTAACATACTTTCAACTTTGTAATCCACCCATGACAAATTCAATTGAGCATACAATGGATCAAAGGAATTGGAAAAAGGTGCAGTAATTTGACAAGTAGACATAGTATGATTATCTCTTAACCAGGCTTGTTGAAACATCTAGTGCCTTTCATCCATCTCTTTAAGTCCTCTTTCAAATATAGCTTTCCATTCTAGCCTTATCTTAGACTTATGCCCTCTTGGGTTCTTGCACTTTGGGGTGTCAAATGTATGAGTATATTCAAACTTCTGACACTTCTTAACAAGTCATCTCAAAGTATCTACAGGTACGGCTATTTTATGATCCATGGGTATTACAAATCAAGGGTCACTAATTGTGCATAATTACAAGCCTGACCAAATGGTGGACAACTAGGATAATTGCTGACATAATGAGAACCTAAGCTTTAATCATATGACAATGCAAATGGATGGAAATCCCTAGAATATACAAATGCATTCTAACCATCCAAACTAGCAAATATACTTGAGCACTAGACAAAAATCTTTCAATGGAACTGCAATTACATTCAACAGATCCAGCAAATGGAAGTGTGAAAATTTAACTTATTACTATCCTTTCCCTTTGTCAGTGCTAAATCACTCAATAGGGAAGAAAAATTTGTTACTAAGAATTTCAAATATGGTTTTCATATAAGAGTTTCTTGAAAACCAAGAGTGAAGAATACCTGGAAATGTTGCAGCTGCTGCAAATTATTCTTCTGATCAGAAATATTGTAGATCTAAAACTATATTCACCTCTTCAATAGGTTTTTTCTGACAGAGTCGCCACCTCTCTTCTTAGAGGACTAAACTTCAAACAATATGAAGTTCTTTCATATGTAAATTTCTTTCTAAGTTCCTTTCACCAGCAAAGCACCACAGATCATAAAATCTTTCAGGTTCACTGCAAAAAATATTTCTCCAAGTTTGAATTCCTCCAGTATTTGAACCAAATGTTCAGAATGGAAAATAACTGATTCAATGCAAATGATATGACTCTATTTCCAAACAGCCTGCAACTGGAGATTCAAAGTTTTCTCCCCAGCAGAGTCGCCAATCTGTTGGTTATTTTTCTTGCAACCTTCAACCCTAAGGAGAAAGACAATGCTTAAACCAGGGGATTATAGATTTAGGACAAGGAATTTTCACTATCAATAGGTTGAAAATAAGAAAATCCAGTGAACAAGGCTATGAAAGCCTTCTACACTTTGAGCTCCACAGGACTCAGGAGGGTGCTCCCAATTGTAGGCCTAAATTCATGACAAACTTATGCCAAACAACAAACTACAAACCTATGAAAGTGGATAGTTCTCAGGTATATGAATGATGGGTATTTGTATTCTACCAAGTTCAAGCATAATCCCACTTGCATTGAACATTACTAAGAATAAATAATTTAGATATCTTCATCTCAAACACATAGAGGGTCAATAGATAAAGTTCTCCCAAATTACTCTTTCAAACACCATGAAGATACAAGGAACATAAATAATTTAAACAACAATCAAAAGGACCAAAGTAACAGAGATTTAAATGATTTGATTTGTTTCTGATTTTGTCTTAGGTTTTTTGATAAATCAATGCCAATCATGGCCATGGAGTCAAATATAAAACCGCAACAGAGATCCTATCAGCAAATTAAGTTCAACCAATGGATTTAAAACATGTTAATTCCTTACATTAACAAACCCACTCACATTTTTATATCAATTCCTTACATTAACAAACCATGGAATCAAATATAAAACCGCAACAAAAATCCTCAAGAGATGGTGTTGCTTGGAAGGCGCCTCTGGATGGTTGGGTCAAGATCAATTTTGATGGTGCGGATAAAGGTAATTTGGGACCTGCCAGATGTGGGGGAGTGATTATAAATTCTAATGGTAGGCTCATCTCTACTGTGGCACTCCCTTTGGGAACCCAGACAAACCACTATGTAGAGGCCGCTGCAACCTATCATGGTCTCAAATTGGCTCAATGCAGAGGGTTTAGGAAGGTTTGGTTGGAGGGTGACTCCTTGAACATTATTAACAATTTGAAGAATATCTCACCTCCATCTTGGACTACTGAGGCCTTGGTTAGGGATTCTATTGATATTATCAATTCCTTTGATAATGTTTACATTTCCCATATTTTGAGAGAGGGAAATATGTTAGCTGATTTCTTCGCTAAATTTGGTGTTAGAGATAGCAACGAGTGGGATTTGAATGATTCTATTCCTTTTGAGGCAACAGCTATAATTAATAATGAATTCTAATCTAATTTTTTTCTTATTGTACATTAAGGGGTGCTTGTCCTTACTCACATGGTTGAATATCATGAATGAGGATGTTAAAATTATGATTTGGAGGGACGGCTTTCACAAGACATAGAGTTCTAATTCATTATTGCATTTGTGTCTGGTGGCTAGCTTTGCACGGATTGTGGTTGTTAATCGCCTTAGTTTCCAGAGGCTTCTACTAGGTATTCCTATTCTAGGTAGTGTTTGCTTCTTGAGCTTTCTATTGTGTGCTAGGTTGTTGTTTGTTGTGCCTTTTGCGATAGGTGGGGATAGAAACTGTGCCAAGCCTAAGTCTTGTGTTACTACAAAGCAGAGGAAGGAGGTGTGGGAGATTTTAGAGAAGGGTGGTTTAACTCCGTATATGGATAGACTGCATGGTAACAGTCCCTAGGTCACCATTTTGGTTGCTGAAGGGTGGAACGAGAAAACCCTGAATTTGGGTGGGAGGGAAATTGTGGTTGATGAAGAATTTATAGCCCAAATTATAGGTTTGGCCATTCAGGGTATGAAGGTGTTCAAAGACAAAAAAGAATCACAGGCTACAATGTTGATTTTCTTTAAAGGGAATGAGGTTGTTGATTTGAAGCCAACAAAGAGTGGTGGGTATCAGAGGAGTTCTTTGAAATCATTGTGATGTGATGTTGTTGAAGAAATTATGAGGTATGTTACCTTGGAAGGTAGGTATACGGAAATTAACACTTACCATTTCATTTTTCTTAACCATTTTCGGCATAAGAAATGGGTGTCCTTTCCCTACTATTTGTTGATTTCACTCAACTCAAGGATTAAAGATCATAGGAAAAACCCCAAAAATCCTATTTTGCATGCGGGGTTAATTCCCTTGATCTATGAACATGTCAAAGCTCATGAGGTGCAGAAAACTTTGGTGTCTCTTAAGGAAAATCCTGCTAAACCCAGGGAGGGTTATGAGATAGACTCAAGAGAGGAAAGGGTTAGTAAGAAGCCTAAGAAGAGGAGGCTTATTTTGAATGAAAAATTGAGTTTGATAGGGATGATGATGCTAATTATGTCTCGGATTTGTATGCCACTTTTGATGAGGGTCCCAGTTCCCTTGTTCTGGGTAAGACTGGGAAAAGGAAACTGAATGATAAGGCAAGCTATACAACATGCAATGATGAGGTGGTCAGGAATGTTCTTTCTAAGGGGGTAAGGACAAAAATGAACTTTATGGGGAAGCTTCCTCTCTTCCTCCAATGACCACATTTGTGTAGGAGCCTGGGAAGGGGAGCCGAAAAGGAAAGGTGTTGTATGTTGGGCTTCTTCTGGAGAAGGGTCTCCCTCTCTCCTTAACTGGTGGAATCTATGATGAGGCTTCGCCAGGTGCTATTGAGGGGTCGCAAATGCAAGATAAGGAAAGAGTTGTGGGTGGAGGTCATGTTGTGGGTTCTAGTAAAGAGGTTGCAGATAGGATTTTGAAAAGGAAGGTTGTTGTGGAGGAAATTTCCTACTCCATTAAAAATATGAAGACCCCTGTCCCCGCCAATAAAGGTAAGGAAATTTCAGCTAAAAAGGTTCATGCTTGCTCTTCTAATGAGGATGTTGTTGTAAAGAAACGTATTGAGAACTTTGACTAGGAGGAATTGTCTGATGTGTTGGGCTCGGCCCGTGATAGTGCCAATGTGTTGTTTAAACTTTTTAAGTGGTTCTTTCATGAAATTAATAGGATCAATGTGAGAATTAGAGGTGTTGCTAGTAAGTCTAAGGACCCTTCTGTCCAAAGCCAAATTGATGATCTCATGGATTCTCTTAATACTATGGCTAATACCGTGGCGAAGGAAACCGTTAATCTAAAACAAAATTTGGAAGGTAGAATGTTATCCCTTGAGGATAAATTTGATAAGTAGAATTTTGTGATGAAGGGTGGAGATGCCTCTAAGGTCTTGGTTATCACGAACTCTACCAAGGTGGCCTCCCCAGTGACCACTGTGAATAAGAGAAAGGAGAATGTGTCTATTGATGATATTGTTGCTAGGGGTAAGCTGGTGGATGTGGAGTGTGTTGTTGAGAAAGATGTTGTGAAAGCTAGTGCTTTGAGTGGTGAGGTAAAAATGGGTGGGCCGGGAGCCAGAACTAGAAACAGAATGAAAGCTCAGGTCGGGGCCTTAGGTATTGAGGTGTCTGATACTATGGATAATGTGTAGAATTTGGCTGCAAGTGAAATGGAAGTTGTGGAGACTCCGAACAATCTGTAGGGCTGCTTGTTGGGTTCCTTCTTTTTGGCTATTTTTTGGCTATTGTTTGGTTGTCATCAGGTTGATTGTTGCTTTATGTTGTTATTTTCTTTTATCAGCTGCTTTTTCTTGTAAAGGGTTCCAAGCCCCTTCAAAACCCATTTTTTTACCTTGAATCAAAACAAACCCACTCACATTCGTCATAAATTTCTACTTACAAATCCCATTTGTGCACTCAAGATTACAATTATGTAATCAAAGTAATTTAACTCTTTACTTGAAAGAGAACCATGGTCAAATAACACAATCATAGGAAAGTTGTGACGACAAACTCAAACAATCCTTGCTATATTGAATTCATATAATCAAAAGCATACAAATCTAGAGACAACTTTACAACAGTAATATAATGTTGCACAAATTGGCTAACATTTTCTCATAAAATCCAGCTATTACAATTTACATACTCCATTTACAACTTAGACTCAACACTATTCTACCTTATTCACCTAATTCAAAATTTTAGAACATGTACAAAAGAGAAGAAGAAAGAAGATATAGAAGAAGAAGAGACCCTAAAATCCATCCGTGAAAGACACCTGGCACCTTCAACTCCCTTGATCTGTAACAACCCTTGCTTGCTGAAGAAGTTCCAAACTGCTCTTTGGTTCATGCATCTTGCCTTTTCCCTACAACTGAAAATATTCCCTTTCTAGAAAACTCATCATTTGTCTTCATTTGCTCTTTACCCACGTTGAAAAATACCTTATTGTAGAGAATATTTAGTTTGTTTTGAAAAACATCTCCCCTGTTCATTTATCCTTTTATTTGCAACTCTAAGCCTTTGTTTTGCTCTACAAGTGAAAATATTTCACTGCCACTGAAAGGAAACTCTCATTCTTTCCTTTTGTGCTATAAAAAACACATTTACTTGTGTATATAATATCCCATCTCTTTTATTTTATTTCACCAGAAAAGTAAAATGTTAATTTTACTTTAAGACCAAAGTCTTTACTTTATCCGGCTAAAAAAAATATTTTACACACATGCCTTTTAATTACTCTATGCCTTTCAAGCTTTTATCACACATCTCCAATTTGATGTGCAAAATAAAAACTTATTAGCGATGATGGTATTTGATTTTATCGGGGAATAAAATATTTTACTTGGGCCTTTGTTTCTTAATTCTTCGGCAAAGAAACTTTTTATTTTGTTTCACTCGGGTAAAATTTTATCATCCATGCACATATATTTCACTTTTATTTTCCCATCAACAAATAAAATTTCATTTGTGAAATCATTTAGTTTATCCTCTCATTTACTTCTAGCAACATTCGGGCCCACCACACTTACTCAAATTTGGCAAGCATTTTCATCACTCATCATGCATACATTATGGAATAGGTGATAATTATTAGTGAAGCCCGATGAAAATCAAATCAACCTTGTCTCGCCAATCGCTAATATATTTGAAAAAATATATATCAATTAGTGATACCCAATAATAACTATGTAGCCCATCTCATCACTCATCGTGGCTATATTTGGAAAATCCAGATATTAATTGGCGATGCACGATAAGAGCAGAAGATGCCCTAATTTTGATGCCTCCACCATTTGAGTCTTGTGTTCTGCAACTTCCATGGATGTCAGCAATGTCAAGCTACTATTCATTGTAGTCAACTTACAGCTCCATCTTCATTTATATGGCTGTGCATTCACCATTTTATTTCACATTTCACACTTCACTGCCTGTAAATCCCAACTGTGCATTTACATTTTTACTTCCATCATAGAAATTTTTAATTCTTTTTCTCTCAGCTATAGAAGACTCTTATTCACCAGTGTATTCCACCTTTGATTTATTTCTACCATCATCAAATAATAATATTTTACATTTTACAGCCCCATCTTTATTTTGCACAAACACCTCTCGGCAGACCATCGCACATCGCTCTTCCAGCCAAAAAATGGAGAAAGTTATTGGCGATGGGGGCTCATCACCAATATGATGAGGAAGGTGAGCACTCAATTCGTGATGGGCGATGGAGAGGAACCACCATCGCTCATCGCGAATGCAAATGGGATATGCAAATCAAATCAGTGACTGGTGTTGGAAGCTATTCCATGAAGTTGTGACTTCGACCAATAGAAAGAAGGAATTAAACTTTTTTTTTCTCCCAAACATTTGAAATTGCACTTATGTTTTCCCTAAATGCATCTTTTACAAATGCAAAATATTTTAAATATTGGCATTTGAGAACATTAGAAAATAGGCAAATTTTAATTACGCTCGCGGCCCAAACAAAAAAAATTCACTGTGCACAAACGATGACCCCTAGAGCCGATATTTTTTGCGTGTTGCCATAATCAATTGTTTAGAGAAAACCCATTTTCTCAAATTTTTCCCAGCCATCAAAAATCAAGTACCTCCTTTGTAAACTGGCCCCCGGGACATGTTTACCACACCCGAAATGCATTAAAATATTGCATCATATGACCTTCATTTTTTATGAAAATGGAGCTATATAGGTATTAGAACAAAAAAATAAATGGGTTTTCCTTAGATTTTCAAATTTTGAAACTTTTTGGAATACCCATTTTGGCCATGTTGCAATCAAAAAATGATTAGTTAACACATCAAAGCTCATCCAAGAGGTGTGAAACTGAGTAGGCATGTAAATCCCTAACCCAAGAATGTAGTACAACAAACGGACTGGAAAAAGGAATCCTGAGGTGAAAGATATTAAACCTCAAAGTTTCTCTCTTAAACTTTTCTGAAACTATTGATTCTGAAACCTTGAAAAAGTTCATCTGGAATGGGCTTTGAAAAAATATCAAATGAGGTGCTAGGGTACTGCAAACTGAAAAATTGGTAGATAATAGCATATAAAATCACAAGAGAACAACCACTTTCACACGTAGGTTAAAAGGTTGCAAAATAACTATTCAAATGTGAGGCCACTTTCTACAGATTTACATTGTCCAATTTACAAATCTGAACTTTTTGCAAACAGAATCAAGGTGGGAAACTTGAAAAATGGATTCATCGGGCTATGCCAACTGACATGAGGCTTTATTAAGATGCAGAGAATTATGGAAAAATATCAGTTGGGTTCAATACTTAGCAGACACAAAGATACAACATCACAAAGATGGCCTACTCAAAAAGGTGCAACATGTGTAAACAGCAAACCAACTTTTGGACCTTAAAACCAATACTTCATAAACTCACCAAAATTGATCCAAGGAGGCTGAAAATGGTCACACACCATCTCTAATAGGTGCTCAACACTTCCCCAGAGTGAATTTTCATTACAATTCATGGGTATCAAATTATAAGCTCCCAAAGTGAGCTACTTAGGCTTATTATGCAGAGTACTTCTAAGTGCATTAGGCAAAATTTTACATGGGCCCTCAAAAATTTAGTCCAATTTTGGAGGTCCCAACAGAACTAGAGGCTTTTCTTTTATCATGGTCTTGCAAGGGAGTCTTGAATATGGTATGATTAGCATTGGTTTTTCCTTGTGAATCTCCTACTAGTATGGTCCCGTCTTGAATGAGGTCTTGAATAATTTTCTTGAGCATCCAACATCTAGTTGTTTTGTGTCCTTTTCCATGGTGGTATTCGTAGTATTCATTATATTTCCACCAATCGGGTTTGATCAATGAAGGTTCATAGTTTTTGGTGTCTAGTAGTGTGATGACATTAGATTGCAAAATCCATTTGAGGATTGATCTGATGGATTCACCCAAAGGGGTGTATGTTCTCTTGGCACAGGGAGGACCTCTTCATTGTTGATTGTTTTGGACAGCATTTAATGTTTGGTTTTGACCTTGTGCCTGTGTGTTTGATACGTTTGGTGTATTTAATGAGAAGGGGCCTTTAAGTTGGATGGTTGGACCTTTGGTTATCATTTTGGAAGCAACAACTCCATCATTTGTGACATTTTTGTTTCTATACTAGTATTTTCTCTTGTCATTGTTGGGTTTCAAATTTTCCTTGTTTATCTTGACTAGTCCTTTTGCAATAAGAGCTTTCTCAATAAGGATGCCTTTCTCAAGGATCTCTTCAAAGGTGGTGCAACATTGGATTTGAATTTGAATCATCAATTCTCTGTTAAGGTTTTCCACAAACATGGTAACCAATTTTTTTTCAAGAATGTGACAAGGGAATTTGCTAACCAAACCTCGACATCTCTAGAAAAATGAGGTGAGTGATTCCCCTTCTTGTTTGGTTGTTCTCAATGTTGCAAGGGTGACATCATTTTTAATGTTGAAGGAAAAATGATTGATGAATTTGTTGGCTACTTCACCCCATGTTCTATTCTAGGAGGAAGGTGTGAAAACCAATCTAGAGCTGTTCTCATAAGGCTTCACGAGAATATTCTCATTAAATAGGTAGGATCATATGAGACTCCCATACATGATGTGTTGAATTCTCGAATGTGCTCTATTGGATCCCCTGTCCCCTTATACTTAGGAAAAGGTGGTGTCATGAAATGAGGAGGAAAGGGTGGAATTATAGATTTCAATCAAATGGAAAGGGACACAATTCCTCCACAAAATAGGTCTTCTTGTTGGTCCCCATTTGTATGTTTTTCATTTGTTGTTGTAGGGTTTGCACTTGTTGTATCAAAAAATCTGCAAGAGATGGTGTAGCATTGTTTTGATTTGGTGTCATGATGTTGGTATTAAGGTCATATGTTGGATTCAAATTGGGATTGATGTTTTCTAACATAGGTCCTTGATTTCCATGTTGATGTTTGTTGTTTTGGTTTGGGATGAAATTGGCATTTAGGTTTGTTCCAAAGGTCATATTTGTATGTGGTATGGTGTTTTGGATTTGAGGTGTCGACCCTTGATTTGTGCCTTGGTTTTGAAGATTTGGTCCTTGATTTGCATTTTGAAATGGAGGTATAGGTCCTTGGTTGATGTTTTTACATGGGGATGTAGGTCCTTGATGGATGTTTTAACATGAAGGAAAGGTCCTTTGATTGGTATTTTGAGATGAAGACATAATTCCTTGATTGACATTTTGAAATGAAGGTATAGGTCCTTGATTGGTATTTTGAAATGAAGGATTGGTTCCTTGGGTATAATTTTGGAATGATGGAAGGGACCCTTGATTGGTGTTTTTAAGTGATGGAATAGACCCTTGATTAGAATTTTAGAGTGATGGAGTAGACCCTTGATTAGAATTGTGCAGTGATGGAGTAGACCCTTGATTATTGTTTTGATTTGGGACCCTTCGTGAGATAATGTGAACCTTTTTAGCCTTGGTTGGTGGATGTTCACTTGATGAAGGTGCACCTTGAAATTGGAATAAGGAACCTTGATTTTTGTTTTGAAGTGTAGGTATAGGACCTTGGTTTGCATTTTGGATCAAAGGTGTAGGACCTTGTGATGTGGAACCTTGATTTGTATGTTAGAAAAGGGGGTTTGTAAAGGTCTTACCCATGGAATTTGAGGAACTTCCAAGTGTGAAACCTTTTCCTTGTGTAGTGGTATGGGTTACCTTGTTTCCAATTGTTGGGATGCTTGGGATGTTTTTAGTAGTGGTAGTCATGTGTGTAGTTGTCCCAAGGGGTATTTTTGTATTTGGTTGTGATGAGGGCATGCCAAGTGCAAATGGATTTTTGGTTTCTTCTTCTACAATGGTTCATACATCAAATCCTTGAGGTAATTTGGCCCCCTTTTTAGCTATTGCATAGAAGAATCAGTTAGGATTGGCACTAACAAGTTGATCAACCATGCTTAAAATTCTTGGGTCTTGATAAGCTCTTTCAATTTCTTCTTGGGTAAATTTTTCGTTGAATTCTTCTAGGCTTATGTTTTCCCATGTGTTGGTGCAGTCTCTTGGAGGTGTAGAATGATTTGAATCCATTCCAAGGGTAGTGTCATGAAAAGCATTACTTGAAAAATCCATGTCCTTTCTTTTGGTTTGGGACCTTGTTTCAACCATGTGAGACTTTTGGAAGTTGGAGGATAATGCAAGATGGTGATGATCAAAACTATTTTTTGTTTTTGGGATTTTCAAGGATAATGAGGAAAATGCAAGATAATGATGAAACTAAGTTATATATTTTTTATATTTTCTTGAATATAAGGATGCAAGGATAATGAGACTAATGGATGAAAGGTTGACTAGTTGATGCAAAAGGATATGAAGGGTTGATAATTGATAAATCAAGGGAAAATGATATGGTGCTAAGGCTAAGGTAAAATGAACTTTTTTTGGGATAAAGGTGCAAAGTGCAATCTAGATCAAAGTTTGGAAAAATGAAGCTAAAAGGATGTAGTATGAGTCCAAATGGAGGTCAATCTAATGCAAAGGAATCCTAAAATTTCAAACAAAGGATGACAATAAATCTAATGTGAGACCAAGGTAACAATTCCAAGTGTCATTGACCTTTATGGGAATCAACTATCAAGAGGATAATTTTGACAAGGTTGAGTCAAGGCTAGGACACAAGCTTAAGACTCAAATTTGATAAAGGGGATAGTGACAAAGATCACTAATATGAAGGATAATGGTCAATGACAAATAAAATATACAACCAAAGATAAGGATGCAACCTAAAATGTGAGGTAACCCTAAATAGTAATGTTGGAAATGATTGGTAAAGCTTGCAAGTCTCTAGTTCGATAGTCAAAGGTCACTGTGAAAATGATTTGATTAGACTTTGGACAAAGATTTTGAAAGTTTATGTTTATCAAACAATTGTGGCTTTGTTTTCTACAAATGAGTTTCACGATGACAAATGCAGTTTTCCAGTATCAGTTGTGGCTCAAAATATCAATTGTGAGTCTGTTTTCTACAAGTGCATTTTAGGATGACAAATGTAGTTTTCCAGTGATCAGTTGTGGTGTGAAATAGTAGTTGTGGCCCTATTTTTGATAGTTGCAGTTCACAGAAAGTTTTTTTTGACAGTTTGATGGTTTTTGATTTGGTTTTTTGAGTGGATTTTGACTATTTTTGATGAAATTTGATTGGAAAACACAACAAATAGTATCAAGCACTTGTTTTTGGTCTGGTTTTGGTTGTAACAATTTTTTGATAAAATGAAACACACAGAAAACAATGCACAAGCCCTATGGTTGGAAAGGAAACCACTGGTTGATATCCCCACTTGGATTTCTCCAGTCACTTGAACAAGGTGAACAACTAGAGACTTTATGGCATTGGCTCCCCTCCATGGCACTCACTTCTCAAGCTCACCAAGTCTCATTCCCCATAAGGAGGAATTCATGTCTCTACACAAGCTTAGTGAAGATGTGGGGCACCTTCAAAGGCCTGACCTCTTGTGATCAATGAGCATATAAAAGGGTTTTTGGCAACTAACACAAATTGGCTTTTAGTAAGGGCATCCATTCAGAGTGGCCACACATGCAACAAGATTAGCTCAAGACTATGGTGATTCAAGAGGCCTCTCAGTCCTTTCCCTAAGGAAGGATTTTAACGTAGCTCATGAGGCTACTGAGGGTGGTACTTGTTGGTGTGACACATTTGCACCCATTGCTAACTGAATTTCATCAAGAAACACATTTATTTATAGTGGCTTTGAAGAGATTTTCCTTAGCTTTATTACCACTTGGGTCATTCCCACCTTTCAAAGAGGGGTGGCAGGCCCTCTAAAAGGTAAATAAAAGTGAGGAAGTACACGCATTTCTAATCATCCCAGATTGTACAAGGCACAAGGAGAGAGCAAACTTTGTGCCTTTTCCTCACACTCACATGGGGTTCATTTTAAGCACCCAATCCAAATATTTGATGTGATTATACAAATGCCACATAAATTATTTTGGTCACTAAAGATCATTCGATGACATGAGAGGAGAGCATATGCACTTCTAAGACAGATGCAAATCACCAAACACGAAAGACACTGATTGATTTTACCCTTGCTTATTATTTGAAGACACTTTATAAATTTTATACCAATGACATTGTATGAAAGTTAATTTTAATGCCCATGAGTGAAATACGCAGATTTTTGTTCTTTTTAAACCTTATGAGTGAAAAATTCAGATTTTTTTTAACCTTATGATCCTGATGCAATTGGTAGAAAATAGATAAAATAGAAATTTTCTTAAAACTAAACTAAAGCGAATGTCAATTTTTTTGTTGTTTCAAAAGAAACATTTTTTTGAGAGCTTAATCCAAAGCCACAAGCTAAAATTAGAAAGTTAGCACACAAAAACCCTACTCTACTCAAAAACCCAAAAGAGAAATCGAAAACAAATTGAAAATTGAAAGTTTATACCAAATAGGAAATTGCGTCGTTCTTTTTAGCAAATGTGTCACTATGTTGCATCACACTAAAATGATTTCATCACGATTTTGAATCCAAATTTTCACGCCTACCAATTCCTTCCATATATGTGTCATTATTTTCAACAAATATGTCATTTCCTATCAAATGTGTTGTTGTTTTGATCAAATGTGTCATTTCATACCTGAAACCTACAAAACAAGAAAAGAGTCATACAAAATATTACAAAACTTTGTGTTCACGTCAAGTTCACCAATGTAAGATGGGGTAAAAAAAATTAGCCTAGATAAAGTGACATCCAAAGCACTTCTAAGCTAAAAACCACATCCAAATAAGAGAATACAAGCAAATAAGGAATAAAAATGAAAGCATTCAAAATAAGACACTCCCCATTGCAGTCAATACCTTCTCTTGTCTCTCCTATTTCTCCTTTTGAAAAATTTTCCCTTAGATTTGAAGTAGACTTGTGCAATTTAACCTGCAAATAGTAAGTAGAAAGTTGGAGACAAAGTGGTTGTTAAGGTAAAAATGGAGGAGGAAGGCCACTTTTATAGACAACCATTCGATTGGATGAATGAGATTAAACCTCTAGAAAGATTCCAAGATCGACGGATAAGAATTCATGAGAGGGAGGTTACGAAATTGATGATCAAGATCAAGCTTCTAGAAAGATGCCAAGATAAACGGTGGAGGATTGATGCACCAAAAGTAGGTGGGTTATTGATTAATATGACGTCAACAGCTACGACAGAGATTAATGAGCAAGTGGAGGAAAAATGATGAATTAAAATTTGACAAATAATTAATTCATGAGACAAGAATATTTGATCAAGATGAGAATAAATAATTCATTTGAATTATTTATTGTTAGGTAAAAGGAAATGGGCATTTAATTAAAATGATTATTCAACCATTTTAATTAAATGAGAGAAAATGAAAAAGAGACATTAAATAATTAACTTAGATTAATTATTTAATGGAGGAGAAAATGACAAGGGATAATTAAATAATTTTGATAATTATTTTAACTATAGAAGAATATCGTAGGGTTCTCACAAGTGAGAAATACAACATGGAGCGAGTGGGAGCATTGGGCAGGAATAGGAGTGGGGGTGGGGATTTGAATTCCACAGATGGAGGAGATGGACATTCTGATGAAGATGCAGATCTTCCCTATTTTCCGTTGGCTCCTCCTCATTTTCTAGCACTAAGAAATCATTTCCTTCTCTCAGTGGCATTTGGGGAGGCTTTTGGGTTTGTTTCAAAGCTTCTAGCTCAACTGTGTTTACATGGCATTGTTGGAGTGTCTACCTTTCCTGGCACTATGAACTGTCTTGGTCCATTTTTGTTGGTTTTCCCTTTGGTGGCATTTCCCTTTGGTGATGCATCCTCTAGTGTCTAGGGCTGTTTGGTTCATGGTTGTGGTCAGTGGGTTCCAGTTGGAGATCTTCTCTGGTTGTCGTTTGTGTCCTATTGGGTGCCTTCAGTGGTGTGTAGGGTCCATGTTCTTCTGGAGGGGATCCTTTTTTGTGGCCTATGGGTCCCTTTTGGCTTTTCTATAAGCCTGTGGCACCTTGTCATGGAAGTTTTGGTGGCTCTTGGAGAGGGATTTCCCTCTTATGGTAGGGTTCTTTGGTTTCCTACAGCTATGTGTGGGTTTTTGTGGCCTTGTTCTTTTTGGTTGTGTGCCTTTTGGTCCTCCTTTCTAAGGTTTTTATTGTTCCTCTTAATCCCCAGGTGGATTTTTTGGTTTCTCTCCTTTTGGGGTTTGGAACCTTTGTTCTGAAGTTTTTCTTTAGCTTTTTGAAGCTTGTTGGCTTCTCTTTGGTTTAGGCTTTGGGCCTTGTCTTGTTTGTTGGGTTTTTTCTATGCCCCAGTTGGGTTTCGAGGCTTTTTCTATTGAGGGGGGTTGTTTCTAGGTTGTTGGCTAAGCTATCCCAAATGTTTATTCTCAAGGCTTGGTTGGATGTGTTCTTTTTGCTAAAGTATGGGTTATTTTTACTTCTTGTGTTAAGCATCTGCAGCCTGTGATGCCAAAGGATGTAATGTTAATCCTTCATATTGTCACTATTTTTTGCCATATTTTATAGGTTGTGCCTTCTTTTGAGGTGGAGATTGCTCCCATTGAGGTGGAGCCCACTCCTATGGAGGTGGAGTTGTTGGTTGTAGATGTGGCAAAAATTTTGTTCCTCTCTTATGAGCTCTTTTTTAGGTGGAGTGCAGTGGCTTTGGTGGGAAGCATTCTCATTTTATCCTCTCTTATAGAGGGGAGCTCGCTCCTATTGAGGTCAAGCTTGAGTTGGAAGATTGGGTTGGATGGTTTTGTAAGATGGTTGATGCTTCTCGATGCTATGTTGTGATCTCAAACTCTATTTCTCCTAGTTGCTCTCTTATTGAGGTAGGCAGTCTGAGAGAAACATTTATTCTTGAAGGGTGTTGTAGGTTGTGTCTAGGGCCTGGTTGACTTAGGAAATTTCTTTTAAATGATTGGGTTTATTGTCCATGTGAACTTCTTGCTATAAAAGGGTTTTTGGCCCCTTCAAATTTGTTTCTCTACAATTTGTTTTGTCGTGAGTATCTTTTAGTAGACTGTTGATGGTGGGCTATTGATTTTTTGTGTTCCTATCTTTTCGTAGCTCTTTTTTTTTGTATGGGGTTTCTGGTCCCCTCAAAACTAGTATGTAAGGGATTTTTGGTCCCTACAAAACCTATTTATCGCTAATCAAAAACTATAGAACAATCAAAAGACAAATAAATAGATAAATAACTAATAATAATTATTTAACTATAGACAAAATGATGAAAGACAAATAATTAAATAAATAATATTTTATTTAATTATTGAAGAAAGGGATGTTAGCGATGTGATTAAATTTATTTAATCAATCTAGATAGAATAAAGATTAAAAAGTGAATTAATTAAATAATTAAAAACTATTTAATTAATAGAGGAATATGATCAAGGATAATCAAATAATTAAGGGTATTTAATTATCAGATGACAATGATTAGGAAAAAATGACACTCATAGACTTAGGACATTTTTTAGTGTCTACACATTGAGATCACTACTAAGGGAGACGGCCCAATGGTGGTGATGGATATATTGTGCGAGGGGTCCATGTTAGCAAATTCCACATTGATCAAAAAAAAATTGCATACCCTAGACCGTCCACCTAGAAAACCGCATAAATTGAACCAAGAGAAAAAAGCACACATTTTCCAACATTTTCCAACCAATTTCCAAAATCACCTTTTCTGACATTAAAAGTGGCATCGACCGATGATGGACATGTGGTACTTGTTTAAATATTGTTGAATCCTTTATAAAATAAAATCTCATTTTCAAAAATATGAAGAGGTTAGAAACGTCTCTTGGAACTCGATGTGGTTATGAAAACCATTGAAAACCACAAGGATTTAAAAATTAAGTCATTAGCACATTGTGATGGTTATAAACTTCACTTCAGAAGCTAAAAGGGGTTTCAAAACCATTTCCTTCAATCGATGGCGAGCATAGAAAAATAATCAAGGTACAAAAGCTATGTGGGGGCATTGATAAGGAATACAAACTATTAGGAAAAATATCTCAAAAATTATGAACACCATGGATTCTATGACTATAGGATATGAGCACATGGATGTGTTAAAAGGGTTCTCACTATGTCACTCTAGAAGGTTTGAACAACGTACAGACATCCATCAAAGAGTAATATTCCAATAGACATGTATTCAAAAAGTGAAATAGAGATAGGGTGGGTGAATGTGACCTTATGAACACCACAATTGGAGGGTTTAAAGCCAAATCTTCTCCATACCTATGTCAAGGTGGAGGCTTTGGAATAGAGTATAGACATCCTTTGAAGCATAGTGAATAAG
Source organism: Sequoia sempervirens (assembly GCA_007258455.2). Classification (NCBI taxonomy): domain Eukaryota; kingdom Viridiplantae; phylum Streptophyta; class Pinopsida; order Cupressales; family Cupressaceae; genus Sequoia; species Sequoia sempervirens. The sequence goes on from VDFB02263545.1 coordinate 47,126, forward strand.
ATGAGTTTTTTTGGGTATTACCAACTAATAAATATGCATGGTGATGGGCTCAATTATTGGCTAGTTTTCCTTTTACTATTTTATTCTTTAATCGTTTCGTCTGCTAGGTTTCAAAGACATTACCTAGACATTACATACCTTTTATATGCCTTATATATACTCTTAAGCAATTTTAAGTATGTGGAAATGAAAATATGTTATGTTGATATATGCATGTATGAATGCATGAATTTCTATGGAATTTAGTATGATTCTATGTTTAATCTATGATTGTTAATAATTTGGATTCCTTAGGAATGAGACTAACACCTTGTAGCAAGAAGGATTGTTAACCCATAGCAACAAGTTTTCCAACCTGCGGCATAAGGATAACAGATGGTTGCAGAGGAGAATTCAAACTGCCAAAGGTGCTTGACACTTTTAGAAGGAAGTGAAGGTGATCATTTATTGATCAACCATGAGTTAGTGATTAACACTCTTTCTCATCAAATAAAACCACCAGAAGGAGTCTACTCTCAACAAGATTGATTCATGACACAACTGTTCTCAGGAACACATCTCTATCATAGCAGTTAAACCATTGGGCATGGAATTCTAAATTGGTTTCTCTACTTGTGCTTCATAGTTATTATTTTCTATTTCAAACTAAGTCCTCTGCCTATCTTTGAGGGAGAGTGGGCAGTTGCTTTATGATCTTATTTTCAATCTGAGAAGAATAAAACTCCTCAAATACCCTATATAGTGGGATTTATTATCAAGGATTTAATCTAATTGATCAAGTTGAGGGTCAATGCAGGATCATGGGGGTCCAAACTAGGCCACTAAGTGGCAATGAAAATTCAAAAAAGAAGAGTTATGCAAATTGACATAAAAATTCGAATAGGTTATTAACATAATTTGAAAATTATGTAACATAATTTGTAGCAAATTGAATGTAGTTTCTCGGATACTAGTCCTTTTTGGAAAAAAAAGTAAATCTATTTTGCGAAAAATTGAAATTTCAATGTAGTAGTACTAAATTTTCAAGAAAAAAGATAAAATGCAAGTGTATGTCTAACCAATCTAAGTACAAGAAAAAAAAAATCTAAAACTTTCAATATATGTAGAGGACACATGCCTGGATGTGCCACATTTTTTTTTGTAATTTTTTTGCATGTAAATAATTAGTTATAATTTTTTATTAGAACATTCAAAATTATTAAAATATGTTTGTCTGACCACCATAACTTGGTCAAAAATTCATGAAATTCATTTTTTTATCCTATAGTATACAAAAGCATAGAATGTGACGCATCTTTTATATTCGAAAAATGTGAAATAGTTTGAAAACTATAGAAGTTTTTCAATCACCCTATCAATTAGGACTTTAGCTGTAATGTATGTAGAAAATCAATAATAATTATTTCTTAAATTCAAAATAAGGCATATCTTATATTGGTGGAAAGATGACAGTTTTTTCAATAAACCCTTTTCATTTCATCAAATTCGAATAAAAAAAAGTGGTCAGCCACAAGGGAAAACTTTGAAAAACTAAGGAAATTTTGTAAACACATTTTTTAGTTGATTTTATAGGTTTGGAAATCTCGAACCAAATTTCTAGGTTTGGAAATCCCAAACCAAATCTTGAGCCAAATTCAAGGAAGATTCCAAGGCTGCAAGTTTTTTCAGGCAAAATGGATATCCATTTGAAACGGATATCCATTTTGAAAAATGGGTACCCATTCTTAGGTCTTCAAAACGGATATCCATTTTTGAAGACCTAAAAACCCTCTTTACTAAAATGGGCATAACTTTTGTGTTTCTTATTGAAATATTGATTTTTTATAGGATTTGGAAAGGTGATTGAGAGCTCTACGCAATGGACTAGGTGTTGTTTCTATATTATACACAAAAAATTAATTATAATCATTTGAACTTCATATTTCATTTTTGAAACATCAAATTCTCACTATTCACATACAAAGTCCCTTTTTCCATGATTTTTGTAACACTCATCTCAAGATACTTGAAACACTATAAAAAGTAATCAATAATGAAATATTTATATTTTGTATTAAGGAGATGAAAAAATATTTATAAATCATCATATCTCTCTATCCTTTTTTCTACCTCTCTATATTTCACT
>VDFB02263545.1:51786-68187 GCA_007258455.2 Sequoia sempervirens
GATAGAGGGATAAGTAGGTAGAGAGAGATGGTGAGTGGAGATAGAAATAAGTAGAGAGAGAGGTAGAAAGCAGAGAGAGGGTGAAGAGATATATAGAGAGATATATAAAGGGAGAGAGGGGGAATGAGGGAGGGATGGAGTGAGAGGTAGGTAGAGAGAAGTGAAGAGGGTAGATAGAGAGAAGTAGAGAGGGAGGGAGGGAGGAAGGCAGAGGTAGAGATAGAGAGGTAGGGTGGGATGGATATAGGCATAGTTAGTTATACAAAGACAAAGTTGTAAATGGGAGATAAAGAGAAGTAGGAAAAGAGAGAGAGAGAGTGAGAGATGTAAGGTTGGATGGATAGAGGGAGAGATAGGTAGAGAGATGGAAGGTGACCACATTACCTCTCTCTATCTTTGTCTCTACTTCTATTTATCTCTATGAATATTTTTTCATATCTTTTCTACACAAAATATAAATATTTAATTATTATTACTTTTTTTAATGTTTCAAGTATTTTGAGATGAGTGTTACAAAAAAATCATGAAAAAGGGACTTCCTATGCGAATATTGAGCATTTGATGTTTCAAAAATGAAATATGAAGTTCAAATGATTATAATTATTTTTTTGTGGACAACATAGAAATAATACCTAGTCCATTGTGTATAGCTCTTAATCACCTTTTCAACGCCTATAAAAAATCAAAATTTTGATAAGAAACATAAAATTTATGCCCATTTTACTAAATAGGGTTTTTAGATCTTCAAAACGGATATCTATTTTTTTTACAAAATGGATATTTGTTTTGAATACATAAATTGATGAAAACTAATTTTAGGAAATGGATATCCATTAGAAATGGATATCCGTTTTGGTTTGGTATTACCAAACCAAATTCAAATTTTACCTGACCCATACAAAAGTTCAACATTTTTTTTCATGATTTTGGTAAAGTAAAAATGCATTTTTTTCTCATTACCACATTTTGGACCCCCATGATCTTGTACATTCCCTTGATAAGTTGGTTATTTATAGCTATTTTTTTATTTGTAACTAATTGCAGCAATATATATGTGTTATTGAATAAGAAATCTTCAACAAATTCTTGTTGGATTATATGTGAGAGTTCAATGTTTATATGCAATAAAGGGAATTAGTTTGATAACATGAATTGCTAAGTGATTGAGTGTTTGAAAACTTTTGTGGAAGTAGCAACTCAAACAAGTGCCACTTGAGGTATTGCTAATCCACTTCATGTTCTATTGTTAGATTAATTGATGCATTGTTAAAATTAGTTAGTAGTTTCCAGTTATATACATATGTTGTAATTCATGAATGTCATTCTATAGTTTTGAATTGAATTATGTAGCTTCATGTTGGTTTTGTTGGAAACACAAGGCTAGAAAAATGAGAGGGGGGGTGAATCAGTCGTCACTAAATTTCAAACTTATTAAATTTATTAATCCTTATTCTCAGATCTGATCAATATCAATAAAAGCATGAATCAACAACACATCAGAAACACACATAACACCAAGATTTTTATGTGGAAACCTCGTTAGGGGAAAAACAAAGGTGGAGTTCAGTCCACAAGATTATACCCTATTAAAAGTATAAGAAGAATAAATAGAGAAAGTACATGCATTTAGGCACACTGCCTAGAGCTCATTACTCAATTACAAAGGAAGACACACTATCTTATAGAAAGATTCAGATTACAACCATCTGGATTTTGAATTGAGAAAATAGCATATGTTAATTCCTAATTACAAATCTAATTAAGTACATGAACACTTCTTCATACTCTTCTTCACTCTTCTTCACACTCTGCTCTTCCTTCAAATGATTAGGACATTATTCGCACATCTCATATAGAATCACACTCCAATTCAAATAAATAATCACTCTTATATATCTACAACAAGAAATTAAATCGCTACAAGTCGGCCACAAAGAAATAATAAAATGAATATAAACTATCGGCCCAAAACAATGGATAATTTTCAATGTGAATCAACCAAGGTTGGCCACAACATAGTGAAGACCCAAAATAACAAATTCAACATGAAAACACTTCAATTAATTTCTCCTCGAAGATCCACAACATGCTTCAACACCCTATTGGCCAAGAACATAAAAAACATGAACACTCAAGAGAAAATATCAGATCTCGAGCACAACAATCAATGCAAACATGAAAAATAGATAGAGCATGATCTAGAAACATCCACAAGCATCATAAATCACCAGAGAAGCATCCATAGCAACTAAACTAACTAAAATCACATAATCTTCATTCGGGAACAGAAACTGAAGTAACGGAAAAATTGTCAAAATACAAATCTTCATGCAGATCTCTTAAACTCAATGTGGATAAACTAGATATACTCAACAAGAAACCCTTTATTCCACAACCTCTTATCAAAAACATAAGGAACTCACCGACAAACAGAACATCACTTCACCACTAACAACCTACAACTCATTCCATTACAATTTTCTCAATATCCTTGACATATACAACTTCAAATGCACTAATGCTAATAGTGTTGACATCAATGACAACCACAATATCCAACAGACTCCCCCTTTGACATTGATGGCAACACATGATATGAAAAAAACCATCAACACAACTAACTCCTACTTAGGTTCTAACTCATTTTCTCTTCAACTCTTTCACATGATCTTCTACCCACAAGGCTCTTCTCCCTAGATAATCACCAATTTTTTAGATTACTCTTCTCCCCCTTTGACATCAATTTCAAAGATCTCTAAGCTCTGAACCACATATCTAAACTTTTGAACCATCTGACTACTCCCCCTAAGTAGCAGCCACCATAACATCAATCTGAATCAAGATATGATTATGAAATGCACGAACTGATGCAAAGCAATGCATCCTTAGTTCTAATTAGGAGGGGTAATCACCCCTAACTTCCCTATGAGATACTCAAAAGTATCCTTAGGCAATGGCTTCATAAAGATATCTGCAATCTACTCCTTAGTAGGCACATACTCCAATCTAACTTCCTTTTCACTTACCTTTTCTCTCAAAAAGTGAAACTTGATAGATATATGCTTGGTTTTTGAAAGTAGCACCAGATTCTTAGGAATGTTAATGGCACTTGAATTATCACAGAATATAGCAAAAGGTTCATCATACACAACTTTGATATCTTTCAACATCTTCTTCATCCATAATACTTGTGTACAATTGTTAGCAACAATAATGTATTCAGCCTCTACAGTAGATAAAGAAATGGAATTCTACTTTTTATTCAACCATGAAATTAGCTTTTTACCCAAGAAAAATGTACCACCACTAGTACTTTTTCTGTCATCCACATCTCCTATCCAATCAGCATCAGTAAAGGCACTCAAATTAGGATCATCATCTTTAGCATACCATAGACCAAAATCAACTGTCCCTTTCAAGTATCTAAAAATTCTCTTCACAATAGTCACATGAAATTCCTTAGGATCGGCTTTAAATCTTGCAATAATGCATACAACATTCATGATATCAGACCTAGTTTGAGTCAAATAAATCAATTCACCAATCATTGATTTGTATCTAGTCTGATTTTCCTTCAGAGAATCATCATCTATTGTCAACTTACATTTGGTCACCATAGATGTACCGACTAGCTTTGAATCTTCCATACTAAATTTCTTCATCAATTATTTCACATACTTGGACTAAGATATAAAGATCCCTTTATCTAACTGAGTAATTTGCAATCCCAAAAAGAATTTCATCTCTCCAATCATTGACATCTCAAACTCATTATGCATCTCATTAGCAAACTTCATGCACAAACTATCATCTCCTCCAAAAATGATATTGTTATCTTCTGGATTTATTCCCTATTGAATATGAAATTCAATAATCCAGTGAAACATGGGAATGATCCCAAGGTGTGGATACCTCAAATGAGACCAAACCTCTGGAGAAGGTTGGATTCCTTGTGGCTCTCACCTAATTCTAACCTACTTTATTGACTTGATGAGAAAAGGGTAAAGAGATAACATAAAATGAAAACTACCTCCTAAGTTGATACACCAAAATGATTTCAAAACCTGTAAAGCTATTATTTCATAGATTTTTCAAACAACAACAAGATTAGCATGCACAACTCCAATACTCAAATACTTTGCATAAATATTTCACGAGAATATTTCCAATGCATTCAATTCATGAAGGAAAAGGAAATTTTCACAACTTGAATTACTTGCAACAAAATACAACTCACAACCTACAAACATATACTTCTGCACAAAGGTGATGCAAATGAGACACAAAAAAAAAACAAGGAATATGATAAATTCACTTGTAATGGCATCAATCATCAATATTCACATAATATAATAGAAAAAAAGAAGGCAAAATGATTATCATTATTATTCTCCAAAGTGTAAGTTGCTATACATGACTGAAAAATGAGTTACAAAACTCTGTATTTTTCTCCAAGGACTCCAAAATGAGTCACAAAATAGAAAAAGCATAATTCAAAACTAACTCAATAATCCCCCCAAATGAGAATATATCCATCCTTTCAAGTAGTTCCACCAAAGAAGGATCTAGAAGCTCCATGAACTCGTATGCCTCCAAAAAGCCTATTTTTTAGCAACTGAAACCTTCCAAAAAGAGCTCCAATATGTTTGAAAAAGTCAATTTTGACAAAATCAATCATAAAGGCATGTGAAAACGGCCTAAATACTCTCCAACCTTCCAACAAAGGGAATAAAGACTCCTATATGTTTGGAATTTTTGGCAAACTGTTTCAACCTCCTCCAATATGCTTGTAAATCATAAATCAAAGTATAACCATATCTCCTTTGTTCTACATTGAAAGCTTCCACCTTATTTTGCTTTTAAAATAACACTTAAATTAAGGGGTTTATACTCACACCACTTAACCAAATGTTTTGCATTTATCATAAGCAAAATATAAAGGGAAAAACTCAACCACATAGGAAAGAATACAAATCATAAGTCAAAAAGAGTTAGCATTTTCATCAAAGTAAGAAGGAAAAATGAGTTTGTAAAACTCCGAAGGCATAATATTTCATTGGAAAAATAAGATGAAAAGGAAAAAACCTTATTCATTTATCGGCCAAAGTTAGCGTTGCAACCCTAAATCAAAACAATGCCAAAGTTTGGAAAAAAAATTACTTTGCTTATCGAGCTTTTGGAAATTTGCTTTGACCGCCAAAATAGGGTTCTCAACAAAGCTTTGGAGACATTTTCATGGCCGATCTTGAGGCCTTAGAGGGTTTCTACTTTGATTTCTTGTGCAGCAAGAAGGGTGGTAAGCTTCATGTAAGAAAAACTTTTGCATTTCCTTTATTTTCTAAAGAAGAATATACTCAAACTCGAGACCATTTACAGAAAAATGCATATATATTTCTATTCCTACTCCCTTATGCTTTTAATGTAGATATTCAAATGTTCTTTTCTAGTTACCTTTGCTTGTAAATACAGAGACTTCTATGTACTCATACAACCATGATAATGCTTTTATTGCATGAATTTGAGGGCTCTGTTGAGTGAAATGAGGGCCTTTCATATTACTTATTTTTGTTTTCTATCTATTCTACATTTTTGAGTAGACATCATTTTCTTCACCCTTTCACTAGTCGTGGCCATATATTGCTACTATTGGGTTTCCAAAACCCAAAGCCCTTCATTGTTCCACTCCTCCAAATAGAAAATGAAACCTCAAGCTTTGTTTGTGCAAAGGAATAGCAAATGAATAATAAATACGCTTCAGATTTCTCCACACATTTCATGTCTAAAGCTTTTATTCTCTAGATTTGCTTGTATGCACTATGTCCATGGCTTTGAATCTTCTATAGGTATTAAGGGTTTGAGATTAGAACCCGAACCCTTAATGTCACTAAATCTTGAGAAATTTTATCAAAGGAACAACACCTTGAATGTTTAAACACTTTTGCATAAAAGTTCATCAGGGCATTCACAAGAAACCTCTAGTAAAACTCTTTTTTTTGTAATGCTTTGATGGATTGTTATCTCCTACTGAAACAAGAGCTATTTCAACAACTATTAAAAGGAAAATACAACCTTGTGAATAAAATGGTTTGTTAAATGATTTGATGCCATTGAACAATGCAAGTATCATTCAAAGGCTCTATGCTTCTTTTCTATTCCATATCCTATGGCTCCTGTTGCTTACAACCCAACCTAGGGTTTCTTCCTCTTTTGTAAACTGAGTTTGAGATGAGCATTCTAAGTTTGAGACCCGCATATTTATGTTAGGGTTTACATTTTTTGCACACAAGAAACCCTCTATTCACTCTTCATTTTTCTTTTTAAAATGACTTAATTCGGTCTCTATATAGCTTTCTTCTTACTGCCAAATATTTATACTTGCATTGTCTTTTTTATTTTTCATGATTGCACTTGTAAAAGCCTTCCCTGCAGCCACAAGTAAGTTAAGGGTTTTGTTCTTAAATCTCACACTATATGATCAAATCTCAACCTCCAAATTTATTTTTCCTTGGTGTTCAACATCTATAGACTGCATGTGAGTTTTGATATAATGCAGTCTTCTAGTTATGAGACTTCTTCGAACTATTTTATTCCTAATAGTATTTTTGCATGAAGATTGCCATATTCTAGAAAATAGACCTTTAAATGATTTTAAGGCTATCAACTTACATGTGTTTTTTATCTCAATTGACAAGCTTAAGAAGTTCACAAACTGTTTGCTCAGGTTCATGGCCATCCAGCATAGATGCTTCTATTATTATTTACTCCTCATTGGAATAAACTGTGTTGTTTAATCAATGATAGGCATTCAACAAGTGATTGTCCCTTCTACTATGAGCTTTGTGATCAATGTCCTTTAGTTGAATTTCCTTATGTTATGATTTTAATAAGCAAGTATTTCTTATTGGAAATAGTGAACTGGTATTGACACTTAAGCTTTGTTCTCACTGGTACATTATTTTCTTATGAACATTCCTTATTCCTAATCATCATTGTTGTTGCTCATGGACTATGTGTATGTGCATACGACTATCTAGTCTCTTATATGGTATTGTAGGATTAATTGTTCTTTGAAACTATATGCTACCCCTATAGTTAATTCCATACTTGATTTTTCCATATATTGACTTTATCACATGTCATTCATCACTTCAAACCTTGAGTATTGTTTTCTTCTTTAAAGAGCATTGTTGTTTTGGAAAACATGTTGGCTTGGTAACTCCTGAACATATACTTAATTTCACTTTTCCTTTCACTTATACAAATCTCTGATAGTAGTTGATGAGTCTTGCTATCTCGTAACATAATGTATCAGAACACATGCTCTTACTATACTTTGTAATCTATATTAATACCATGATATTACATACATCCTTAATGATTTCCTTGAACAAGTATATGTCACTTATGACAGTGACTAAAATCTCACTATCATAGATGATGTATGGTTGCTTGAGGGAACCACAAAGAGCTAAAACACCTTTCTATGCTTCTTTAAAGCACAATAAAACATGTTGATCTAAACCCTTGTGGGAGTCCATTTCACCCCACATGTAATTAAATGAATCAAAACAACAACATTACTTTACTTGTATCTGCACATGAAACAAATAGGTTAGAAAGTTAGATGCATATGACAAACTTGTTTGTTATACTCTTGATGCTTTCTTGTACATTTACAGTTTACATGTTTATTTATTGCACTTGAGGGTCAGTTTATACAGTCATGGGTGCATGTACATGTAGAGTTAGAAGCCTTCATTGCTTAGATCATTGCTCTAACATCTTTATAATTGCCAAATGCAGGGACTAGGAGCAAGGAGCTAAGGAGGACACAAGACAGCTCAAGGCAGGAGACAAATCCGGACAATAGACACCAAACCAATCATCGGGAAATGACTGACCTCTTCCCCTATATGTGCATTCTATTCTCTTTATCCATAAATGTATAAATTGTTCTTCATTTTTATTGAACAAGTATCACGGCTTGTGTGAGACAAATATGTAGTTTTTTATCAATAAAGAATACTTTCAGAAAGATTTGTGCAAATATTTTCCATAATATATGCACTTGTATACATGCAATAATTTGTTACTAAAACTTGTAATTTCTTTGATTTTTCTATTTATACAATTGAATACAATATAGGGAAGATAGATATAAAATGTGTCTCTCTTTCAGTTTGGAAATTCTTTAGCTCAATTAACTTGAGAAAGTAACAAAAATGGGTAACAGATATCATCAACAAAAACTTCCACAGTCAAATCTTTATCATCATTCTTGAAATTAAAATTACTATTAGCAGTACCTTTGTTGAATCCAAGCTTCAAAAAATATTTATCCAATCTGGCATACCAAGTTCTAGGGGCTTGCTTAAGTCCATACAGTGCTTTCTTCAACCAACAAACCATATCTCCCTAATTAGTCAATTGAAATCCATTAGGTTGCTCAACATATACTTCTTCTTCCAGTTCGCCATATAGAAAAGAAAACTTGGCATCCATTTGATAAACCTTGTAGTCTTTGTAAGCAGCATAAGAAAGAAACAGTCTCACAGCTTCAATTCTAGCAACAAGGGAAAAATTCTCTTCAAAATCAATTCCTTCCATTTGAGAATATCCCTTGCAAACCAGTCTTTTTTTGTTTCTAACCACTTCACCTTGCTCATTCAATTTGTTTCTAAAGATCCATTTAGTTCCAATTACATTTTTATCCTTAGGTATAGGAACAAGAATCCTTGTATCATTTTTCTCAATTTGTTGTAGCTCTTCTTTCATAGCTTCATCCCAATGTTCATCTTTGCATGCTTCATTCACACTAGTAGGTTCGGTCTTTGAAATCAAGCAATATTCTTCTACAATTCTTCTCCTAGTCTGGACACCTTTATTCTTATCACCAATAATTTGATCTTTTGAATGATTCAATCTTATGTACCTTGGAGTCTTAGAACATTTTTGAATTTCAATCTCTTTTGATCTCTCTTTTGCTCTTTCACCAGTTTCTTCTTCCTCTTGATCTTCTTGATTCACCAAAATGATTTGCACTTGATTTGAAGTATGGCCTTTGTTTGTACTATCATTCTGATCATCAAAATTATATCCACAAGTTCTAGATGGTCTAGCAATGTCTTCATCAACCTTAAAATTTGCACTTTTGACCATTTTCTTCAATCTCTTATTGTAACCCTAGTAGGCCTTGCTTTTACTAGAATAACCCAAAAATATTCATTCATCACTCCTAGCATCAGAATTTCCTATATCTTCACCTCTTCTAATATAGCATCTACTCCCAAAGATTTTGAAATATCTAATAGTAGGCTTAAGACCAATCCATAGCTCAAAAGGGGTCTTACCAGTATCACCTTTGATTTGTACTCAGTTGAGGATATACACAGTAGTACTCACAGCTTCTCTCTAGTAGATATGAGGAACATTTCCTGCCAGCATCATAGTTCTAGCAGCATCTTGAACTGTTATGTTCTTCCTTTCCACAACTCCATTTTGTTGAGGGGTCTGTGGTGCAGATAATTGTCTATTTATTCCATGTTCTTCACAAAAAGAATTAAACTCACCGAAAGTGAATTCACCACCTCTATCTAATCTCATACGTTTAATCTTTGGACCTGTCTCTGTCTCAACCATAGCCTTAAAGATCTTGAACTTTTCCAAAGCTTGAGATTTCTTCCTTAAGAAAGTAGCCCACATCATTCTTGAATAATCATCAATAAGCAACATGAAATACCTATAACCTTGTAAACTTCTTATTCTAGAGGGAACAAACAAATCAGTACGCATAAGCTCCAACAATTCATTTGAACAATGTTGTTTCCTCTGAAATGAAATTCTAGTTTGTTTTTCGAACTGACATTCCCTGCAAATGGCATTAGTAGGTTTTACCAACTTAGGTAGATCTCTCACAGCCTTAGTAGAACTTATCTTGACAATGTTATCATAGTTAACAGGACACATTCTCCTATGCCACAACCAACTTTCATCAACTTGAGCAATCAAACAACTTTTACTAGCAGCATTCAGATGAAAGATATTACCTCTTATTTTTGTACCTGATGCAATCACATTTCTAGAACATCCCAATATTTTGCACTTTCCATTCTTGAACTAAAGATTGTAACCCTTATCAACCATCTGTTTGACACTCAAAATATTATGATTCATACCTTCCACATACAAGACATCATCAGTATTATTCTTACCATCAAGATAAATGTGTCCTCTTCCATGGATCACACCAACTGTGTTATCACCAAATCTCACAACACCACCATCATACTTTTCCAAGCTTATAAACTTACTTTTCTCTCCAGTCATGTGTGATGTGAACATCCACTATCAATTACCCATTTATATTTTTCTTCAACTCGAGCAGCTAGGGATTTCTCCACATTTGTACAACTAGCAGATTCAGTAGACATAGAATTATTTTCCTTGATAACAATAAACACCCATTCATCTTCACCTTTATTAGATTCATCATTTTTCACACCTTCATCAGTAGCATAGTAACACTTATTTTGAAATTTATGCTTGTTATGTCTTGGTTTAGAATCTATTTCCAGAAACCTTGATGCAAAATAACCTATCTTATTGCAACAAAAACATTTAAGAGGAAATTTTCCTTCATACTTACCTTTTCCTCTCGGTACTCTCTTGAAAATAAGTGCTTCTATCTCTTCCAACTCTCTTTCTTCTTCTTCAATATGTCTGATTTCATCCTCATACTTGAATGTCTTTCTAGATGAACTCTCACCCAAATCATATCTTTGTCTATCTCTTCTAAAAGTAGTAGCTCCTTAAATGTAGATTTAGCCTTAGGAAGGGCATCACCAAATTCACTCAACTCAAAAGCAATCAACTTACCAACCAACATATCTCTAGTTACATTTGTTACAATCTAGAGCTCTTCAATAGATGTAGCTTTGACTTATAAGCAGTAGGAAAGGATCTAAGCACTTTAGCAAAAATCCCTTATTCCTCCAACTTTCCACCAGCACATATGATACCACACACAAGTTCATTCACTCTTTGCATGAAAGTAGTAACATTTTCATCATCACCCATTCTCAACATTTCATATTTCCCTTTCAGACTGTAGCTTAGCAATCTTCACATTAGCATCACCTTCATAAAAAGTTTCCAACTTTTTCCAAATCTCATAAGCATTCTTCAAACCCATAACATTAGTCATCTCAGTATCAATCAAAGCACTCAACAATGCTTCCTTAGCCCTAATATTATACTCAGCATCCTTGATCTTAGCAAAAGTAGTAGGACCATTTTGTGGAATAATATACCTATTACTTGTAATGCTCCAATAGGGTTCACCAATGCATCTTAGATGGCACTCCATTCGATTCTTCCATAAATAATAACTTGTTCCATCAAATCTTAGACTATCCTTCTTGTATGTCGCCATCCCAGATCACCTCAAGTTGTTAAACTTCTTCCAAGGAACTAAGCTCTTATACCAGTTATTGGCAACACAAGGGCAGACAACTGAGAGGGGGGGTGAATCAGTTGCCACCGAATTTCAAACTTATTAAATTTATTAATCCTTATTCTCATATCTAATCAATATCAATGAAAGTATGAATCAACAACACATCAGAAACACACATAACACCAATATTTTTACGTGGAAACCCTGTTAGGGGAAAAACCATAGTGGAGGTCAGTCCACAAGATTATACCTTGTTAAAAGTATAAGAAGAATAAATGGAGAATGCACATGCATTCAAGCACACTTCCTAGAGCTCACTATTCAATTACAAAGGAAGACACATTGTCTTATAGAAAGATTCAAATTACAACCACCTAGATTTTGAACTGAGAAAATAGCATCTGCTAATGCTTGATTACAGTTTCGGTTAAGCTCATGAACACTTCTTCATACTCTTCTTCACTCTTCTTCACACTCTACTCTACCTTTGAATAATTAGGACATTAGTCGCACATCTCATATAGAAGCACACTCCAATTCAAATAAAAAATCACTCTTATATATCCACAACAAGAAATTAAATCGCTACAAGTCAACCACAAAGAAATAATAAAATGAATATAAATTGTCGGCCCAAAACAATAGATAATTTTCAATTTGAATCAACCAAGGTTGGCCACAACATAGTGAAGACAGAAAATAACAACTTCAACACAAAAACACTTCAATTAATTTCTCCTCAAAGATCCACAACATGCTTCAACATCTTGTCTGCCAAGAACATGAAAAACATGAACACTCAAGAGAAAATCTCGGATCACGAGCACAACGATCAACGGGGATGTAAAAAATAGATAAATCACAATATAGAAACATCCACAAGCATCATAAATCACCAGAGAAGCATCCGCAACAACTGAATTAACTAAAATCACATAATCTTCATTCAGGAACACAAATTGAAGTAACAGAATAATTGTCAAAATACAAATCTTCATAACTCGATCAAATCTTCACATGGATCTCTAAAACTCAACATGGATAAACTAGATATACTCAACAAGAAACCCTTTATTCCAAAACCTCTAATCAACAAGGTACAAAACTCACCGATAGACAGAACATCACTTCATCACTGACAACCTGTAACTCATTCCATTACAATTTTCTCAATATCCTCAACATATACAACTTCAAATGCACTAATGCTAATAGCATTGACATCAATGACAACCACAACATCCAATAGGTTTCATACTCCAAAGGAATTAGCTAGATCAGGATACTACAGTTTTAACAATTGATAGTTATAGTCTTAAGCATTATATGCATGTAGCATAAGGTAGCAGCTTATATTTATTTCCCCCTATTTTGTGAATTAGCAATTCATTTCACTTTCCATATTTTGTAGTATTTTTTACTGTAATATAGAAAAAGGGATCCTAGGTCCTAAATACAAAGAACCTAGGATGCAAGGGGCCTTTTTCCAAGTTAAATTAAGATGTAGATCAACAAGGTGATTAGATTGAGGTGCAACCCTAAAGGTGATCCAATCATAACTAGATCTACATATAATTGAAGATGGGAATGGATTGGAAATGATTTGGAATGATTAACCTAATTATAATATATTCCCTAATATGTAAATTACAAGAATCCAACAACTAATAAGTAGAAATAGTCAATTTTTGGCAAATCTGAAAAGTGCATAGGACAATAAACCTACTCAGAAAAATTGCTTTCCATGTGCCTAAGAGGTCATATGTTCCCAAGGGCGTTTGGATCTTCTTAGGTGTTTCTTGATAAAAATTTGGGCCCTCTGATGTTGGATCTACACTTCTATTTTCTATCTACAAAATTGTCAGAATGTCGTCAAATAAATTTGTAGGTAAGTTTGCATGTCTTGAAAAGATGTATGACAATAAATGCAATAATGGAAAAATTGTCTTCAATCCTCTTCAACCTAAGATATGCACATTCACAAAGAGGGGGAATGTTGGGTCATTTAGGGGCTTGCCTCAGTCAAACCCCGTGTAAGTGTTTCCACTTCCGCAATGGAAATGTCAATGATAAAAGGATAATGGATGGGAAAGGAATGATAAAATCACAAAGTGTTGTAACTCACGACACTTGAATGGCTTCTTTGAAGGACTAAAGTTTTATGCATCACCTCAAGGTCTTGGATCTTACTTGTTTGAATTTTTTGGATACCTACAAAATGGATTAGTCTTCATAAAACAATGATAAAATGATAACATGAACTCACACACACTTTGACATGATGCTTGGATCTTGAATTGTTGTAATTAATCATTGAAATGTTGCTCTTGACTTGTTTTAAACAATAATTCTTGCTCATAAAATGTCCTTCTTGTTTCAAATGGTGAAAAGACTAGGTATTTATAGGCATTTATCCAATTTCCCAAAAATTAGATTTCAAATGTCAATACTTGAAATTGGAATTTTGAATGTTAAAATGTTGACAACAACATATTTAAATTTGGGTCCTAGCTAAGAAAGGGGACCTATACGTCCATGGGCATATGGGTCCTAGCCCAAATTTCTAGGACACACTTAATTGGGAGCAACGTAACAATTGGATGCATTTATTCAATGCTTGTAGTTTATTGAAAAATGATCGAAGCTATTGTGTAGAAAAATGTAACCCTTTACATTTTCTCACTTGTTTGGGCCCTCCTAATTTAAAATGGACTTAATAATGCCTTAATTTAGTGTTGTTAAATGTACCTTACTACATTTACACACTTATTTGGGCCCTTTTAATTAATTGGGCTTAATTCTGCCTTAATTGGCCCTTTAATTCATTTTACAAGCCTATTAATTATATTTTCTAAAGGGGAAACCTGACATTTATTAATGCCTAAACATAACACTTCACAACAAGCAATGTGTGTCCTAGCTTTATGGACCTAGAACCCATTCACCTATGGATGAATGGGTCCTCCCTAAACCTTAGGACCTAAATTTAAATTATGTTTTTAGTGGTATTTTAATGATTTCAAATCCATAATTCAATGTCGGCTTCTGATATTTGAATTTTAGGAAATTCAAGATACATACCTATAAATACAAGATTATTTCACTATGTTTCACCTAACAATTTTATGAGAATTTCAAGAGCATTTCAAGAGAAATTAATGGCATTCAAGAGCAGATATATCAAATTTGTATTGTAGTATTCAAAATCCATCCATCATGTCAAATTATTATTGCATCATGCATGTTTTTGGAGCTAACATTGTGATGTAGGTTTCATGATCAATTCAAGCATTCAAAGAATCATTTCAAGAAAGATTCAAGTATCAAGATCCACATACATTGAATCCATCTCATGCAAGTTGCAAACTTCCTAGGATCTCCATTCTCAAGGTTTCAATCAAGGTTTTTTGAGTGGTAACATAGCTCTGTTCATTCTTCATTCCCTCTTTCAAGTTTCATTTCAATTCAAGGTTTGATTACCAAAATGGGGTTTGACTAAGGAAAACCCTTATTCACCCAAAACAAACATATTTCTCTCTTGTGTGTGTGATTGAAAATTTAGGTTGAAGAAGACTTGAAGACCTTTTGAAGAGCAAGATTTACAAAGTTGTCAAAATTGTTATCTTCTCACGGAAACTATGATTCTAAAGCCATTTCCGACATTCTAACTGTGAAATCTGGGTAAATTGGAAGATTTGGATCTATATCAAAGGCTCCTGAAAGGAAAAAAAATTCCTACACTTGGACCCATTCACCCATGGGTGAATGAGTCCTAGATCTACTTCTAAAAATCACTTTTGGTGACTGGTACACATGTTTGTGTCCTCTAATCTGTAATTTAATTTCTAGTTCTACTAGTATTGAGTTTAATATTGTTGTTTCAAGTGTTAGATTACATTTTGGTGTTGATTTGTTATTTTTAACTTTTCTCCCCAAATTGTTGTTTGACCTTGACCCTTGTCCTTCAAGCATAAGGAAATCTAAAGATTCTCACTTTGACTTGATTCACCTAAGGGTTGATAGTTAATTCATTGTGTGGATCTCATTTCCTAATGAAATAAAGGAAAATAATTATTTTTATTATAATTTTGGTGAACCCATTTTTAACCCCAAAACCCTATTTTTCTACATTTTAGAAGCATTAGAAGATACTAGTGAACAAAGTGAGTAGAACAAGGGAAAAAATGAAGAAGAATCATCCCTTATACCAGTACCTACACCAACCACAAAGGACTTCTAGAATACATATAAGCATCATGGGTGGTGTAGCAATAGAAGATCTACCAGAGCATGTAATGTTTGAATTCCCTATAACCAACTAAGAAAGGGAATTTGTTCTAAAGAACATACTTCCTTCACCACTCCCTATCTTCTATGGATTGGTCACAGAGATTCCAAAAACCTTTATTTTTTTATTTTTATGTGCTATGTCAAAGCTATGACTACACCACAGATGCTCACAAATTCAAATTGTTTCTAGCTACACTAAAATATTTTGTTCTATGATGGTTCATGGGGTTGGTAGGAGATGTTGTTCCCAATTGGGATACAATGAAGACAAAATTCTTGGATAAATACCAAGATTATTGTAGAGGCACATATAGAAAGAGGGATGACATATTTAGTATGTCATAGAAATAATATGAACCATTAGAATACTATTTTGATAGGTTTTAGTTTTTCCTCAACAAATCCCATCAAAATAGACTTTCTGATGAATCCTTGAAACTAGTATTCTTAAGGGGAGTTCATGAAGGTTGTATGGATTCTCTCAATCTCATTCAAGAATGGGAAATCTTATAATTACCCTTTGATGATATTTTTAAATTGTGTAGAAACTATTCCAGGTCTTTCATCAAGAAGACTAGGGGAGATATGACCTCTTCTCTCAATAAATCATCCAATGGAGTCTCAAGGGTAGAGAGCTAAGAAATATTCTATCAAAC